>JAJSEA010000087.1:0-39069 GCA_026724345.1 Candida sp. AC06 | reverse complement strand
CAACCAAGATTGTTCGTCGGTATGATTTTGATTTTGATTTTCGCTGAAGTTTTGGGTTTGTACGGTTTGATCGTCGCCTTGTTGTTGAACTCTAGAGCTTCCCAAGACGTCACCTGTTAAGCGGGAGAATAAAAGGGAGAGATCTGCATCACACAAGTCATTTGCCAAAAAAAGGATCCATCCATCAAAAAGAACACAACCCACTTTTATTTTATTATTATTATTTACAAAGCTGAGAGAACTGAAAGTGACATGGTAGATGCGGAATTCACCATTAAAAGATACTTCACATTGTTATTTTTGTTTCTGTTGAGTTTATATAAATCAAAAAAAAACGCCTTCGATATACATTTTTTTGTTGTTTGCAAGAACGTCTATCCAACCCTACTCTATAAAGACTTTACCGATCTTTGCTGTTATATGGTTTCTTAAAGTCGTAATCAAGTCCGTCACATCTTTAGGCACTTTCTCTTTACCCACCACACGTCTCCAATCGTACTCCGAGAGATCGTCTTCCTCGACGTTGTGCATGGAATAGGAGTATAGCTTAGCTGCTTCTTGCGACTCTTTATCCTCGCAGTCGGTCTCGTAACTATCAATCAACTCAATAATCACGACCAATTCCGGCACCAGCAACTTGTTGTCATTCGTGAGCAAGAATGGCAAGAACTGGGCAAGCAAGAGGGGCGCGAATCTCTTTGGCAAGTAATTGAACTGTAACAAGTGGATCAACTTCGACATCTTGCTAGCGGCTCTGATGTCTTTACTAGGCAACGAGTTGTAAAACTCTTTCAAGACTGCGTATGGAGAAAGACACTGCTGGATGACGGGGTGGATCTTGAAGTTGGGCGCAACATTTCTGTCAACTATGTTGTTGATCAATTCATCATTCACGGGTCTGTTGTTGACGAGACTGTCGGCGAATATCATGTCCCAGATAATGTAATGCACTTTCTTCATGCCTTCGCTGTGATTCTCGCCACTTAATAACGTGGGGTCGTAGCAGTTGACAAAGTTGTTCAATGCTTCGTAGTTGTATCCGTCTTGTAATGACTTGACTCCTGCTTGGTAGTACAATTCTCTAGCGGTGGAAACCAAGTTTAAGTTGGCACATATCGTGAGTGCCCATTCGAGATCGTCGTTGGTCTTGCAGTGGTAATGGGGCAAGAATCCCGCGATGGTTTTCCTGTTGACAGTGCTCGAATTGTTGGATCTGCAAACAACGTCGTTCAACAAAAGACCAATACCAACTGGTACTAAGTCATGGACGTTCAAACAGTCAAAAGCATGTCTCGTAAGGAAATACTCTGAAATCGTTCTTCTATTGAGCAAATCTTGGAAGCTTGTGTTGGAAGTTATGGTTGAGTCAAAGTAGTAGCTGCGCAAGACCAACTTCAACTCTAACAACTCTGACACGTAGGCAGCTGTAGGTGGGTCAAATTCGTGCAAAGTCTCCAAAGCCTTCAAATAGTTCTTTTCCAAGATGTTGATGAAACAAGATTCGCTCAATTCGTCAATATTCTCTGCATCCTCTCCGAGGGTGACCACCGGCGGGTGTTCCGCTATAGCAGTCTTGAAATAATCCTCATAGACCTCTTCGTTATCTCGTATTTGGTACAACGACAATGCCAAGTACATCTCGTACCATGTGTCGCAATAGCTCGAAATGGTTTTAGGGAGACCAGTAATAATACACGCCAAATCGTAAATCTGACTGATAATCAACCTATGAGCAGGTTCGGTAACGGACTCGTTTTGGCCCCCGGACAACGAATCTCTGAACTCGCAAGCAAGTAATTTCCATTGCGTAAAGTGGCCCTTTGAAGCTGAGGACGTGTAGTTTTCCAACAAGCTGTTCAAATCACCAATGATCGAGTACAACTCTGGACACGTCTCTTCCAATTCCTGGTACCCCGAGTGTCCAATGACATCATTGCTTTGTGTAAACAAACCTCTAATGATAAGCTGACTCAAGCACGTGTTCCAGAATTGTGGGTGCTTGTATGGCTTAGGGTTGTTGATCATAACATCGTTGAGCAAGTCGCTGTCCGGTTTTGGGTCAAACGTGTTCACCCACTGAAGGATCAATTCCGGTTTGCGTCTCAAATCGAAATAAAAGTTGTTTGCCTGGAGACACTGCAAAGTGTAGAATGTGTGCTGCAAGTTCTGGAACTCAAGACTATCGTGTTTGTCTTCCGGAGCTGAGTTGATCAAAGCTTGCAAGCTTTCGACAATTGCCTGGAACGATTCATCAGTCTTCTTGAACTTGAAAGCTTGGCTTGCGCGGTACCCAGTGTCATTCGTGATCAACCCAATTGGCGAGTCATCTCCTTCCAAATCTAGTCTTGTGATGCCATCAGTAGTGAGTTTCTCAATGGTCTTGTACATGGAGTTGACATACTCAATGTAGTTTTGGTCAAACGAATCGCTAATGTCTATGCTTTTCTTGTATTGGTCTTTATCAAATTTGAAACTTAATGGCTCATTGGAGTCCAACCACTCGGATAAGTCAATGTATTCCCTGTCAGATTTGAAGATTCGCAACGGACTCGAATGGTCTTCTGGATTGTTGCTCTTTGAGGAGTCCTGTGAATCGGAAATTCCTTCCGTCTCTGAAGAAATTGAAAAATCGTTGGTGTCTCCCTCTTCGTCATCGTCTGGGAGCTGTATCATTTCGATATCATCGAATTTACTATCCAATTCTGGCATTTCTGTTTATGTTTCTGGATCTCTAGGTGGCTGTCGTTGGGGCATGGTTGGAGCTGGCGATGTAAACAAAATTTTCGATACTGGCCCAAACAAACCAGCAACCACCATCAAAAAAAAAAATCTAGAATGAGTCGTGCATTAATCAATTATTCTATTGTATTTGTTTCTACATGGATCGTTTGCAATATGTGTCTTTTGGCATGTAATACAGGATATGATGTGGCCATGGTCTCAGGATGAACCACCAACGCTTTCAAAACTCCAGTGAGAGCTTTCCCATTGATAACTGAATCACACGCAGTACGTTCTGTGTCCAATATGCAATCGCTTGACCACTCTGTGAAGTCTAATGAAGGCAAGCCGTTAGTCTCTCCATATAATTGTAACTCCTGCGAACAGGCCGCCATATCATCGCCGTCGTTACTTTCACTAAGCACATAAAACCCACCCAGAAGAGTACCAATAGCGCATATTTGCGTTACCGACAGCTTTTCTTTGCCTAAACGTGTAATGGCATTGACTTGATCACCAACGTTGAACTTGATAACTTTCTTCTCTATTGGGTCAGCTGTCTTGCTCTTGATGACAACTATATTCCCGGATGCATCCCCCGTGATAATGTACGAAAACCCAGACCTTGAGAAAGTTGCAATCGCTGTCATCTGGTTAGCGGCATATCCATCAATCCGTACTTTCCTGCACTCCATTGGTTCCTGAATACTCGTAACATCAGCAATTTCCATTTGAAACAATCCATCAATTGCATCAACCAAATATATGTCGTCAAATAACACAGCCTGTGCCAACGTGAAAGTCGAGCAATGCACATCGCCATAGGGAACCACTTTCCATTCGAAATCGTCGTCAAGCTCTAGTAGCAACGCAAAGCCGCCTGAACATAGGAACACCGGCCCGTGTTCATCAAACAATGTCAATGAATTTAGCTTAAGCTCCAGGGGCAAGTGTGCTTCTGTAAGGGCTCCGGTTGCGAGTTCAACAATTTCCTTTTCCCTCACATTAAACACAGGAAGCGGGGCATTTTCCAGTGCCGTCAAGCAGACGAAATAGATCCCACTTGACTCGGACAGTATTGGACTCACGTCGAATTCACAAATATCAAGGACATGAATTCCTTCATTCAACTTGAACACATGGATGGTTTCATATGCGGTGGTCTCAATTAGATGAAGTTCGCTGGTAATCGTCTCGTCACTCAGTTTATTGTGAAGCACACCAATCACATAATCACTTCCATCGAGATACAAAACCTTGATGAAAAGTTCCCTTGAAAATAAACTTTGGTGGCTAGTCAATTTTACCAGTGGCTCTATTCCGAATTGTAACTTCTCGATTAGTCCACTCTTGTATATCACCACAAGCGTGTTGTCCAGGGTCATAGCAACATCGTCAATATCCTTACAAGCGATACTGGTGGGCACATAGAAGTTCAGTAGGATGTCTCTTTTTAGAGGTGCTAAGCCTGACTTGCTGAAAAGGACGACACTGCTCTTCCACTTTCTTATCGAAACAGGATCGCCATAGAAATCCAGGGAAAGCGAATTATCAATCTCCAACGTGCCATTAACATCTCTGACAAAATTTAACTGCAGCCACAGATTGGCCGTCAGCAAAATTACTGTGATGGAGCCATTGGCCTCATTCCACGTTATAGCCGACCCTGTTATACTGTCGTCACCTTCGAGTACGCCTTCATATACACGATGAACACCCCCTGTTTTATAGGACCAGATTTCGAACTTATCGGACCAGCTGGCGACAAGCACTAAGCATTCATCATCTGCTATTTTCACTCCATCCATAGATGAAGGAACAAACTTGTCGGCGCGTTGAAATGTTATAGTTCCCTCGCTATTGCTCAAACAGATATCTTTGGCTTTGCTGTAGGTCAAAACAGTCTCCATATCTCGAACGTACCTTGCTTGCAAGCTAGACTCTGCCACAGCGTCAAGCCTATTGGGGTCTAAATCCTTCTGGGTGATTTCTAAGTCGTCTCCGTTGATATGATCCTTAACATATAACAACAAATCCTCCGGAAATTCTCTGTTACCTTCAAATGGCTTGAGGTCACTCGTGGTGAGCACTTTGTTCCCTCCCGACGGGTCGCTGGCCATAATGATATCCCCAGCGATTCTCAACTTTGAAGGCTTGAACCCCAAGTCAACCGTCTCGAGTACCTCAAGCACACACGGGTTTGAAGTGTACTTTCGTATTTCGCTACCCGACCACCCTCCTTGGCTGGTGTATATTTCATGGGGTCCGGCAGAAATGTCCAACACAGGCGGGCTTCCATTAATGAATGCTCTGATATGAATATGAGGCTGGTCGGGCAATACCAGAAACAAAACAGATCTTGAGAGCCTCGATCCTTGGAAGAATAAATCTCCGGTAATATGCAATAATCCATTAGGATTAGGTATAGTGACATCTCCAAGACTCAACATTGCGACTTCGTTAACAATAATGGTGTTTGTAGATGATGCCACCAAGTCGATGTATATCATGCTGGAATTACCCGACTCAGAGACAACTAGGATTCTATTCCTGTCTATCACTGTGTACGACACGTAGTCTTGCGCATCAACTCTGCTGTTTGGTCCCACTAAGGACTTGACAAAATATGGTTGGCTTAGCTTTCCGGATGTAGTTACACCTTTGACCTCCTTCGATATGCTCAAGTTCTTAATTTGCAACTCCGGGAAATAGAATATTGCAGATCTTGTCAAAGCAATATGCCCACCAATAGCCACAGGGATAATCAACCGTGGCTCTTCTTGGAACTCGGAAAACTGACGCGACATCGTCGCTGATTTCTGAGCCCCATTGACCTCCAAATAGCGCACATAAAATGTTGAAGAAATATCCTTGTAAAGCATAGCTAGTGTGTTTTCCGGTTCATCTAAACTAATCAATTGTTTGACAATGATTCTCCCAATGGGGACCGAATGAATTGACCACCACGTATCAAAGTTCCCATGCTTTCTTTTCTTGGGGTTGTTCTTAGATAGGATCTCATCCATAGTGAGTGGAGTTCGCAAATGTAGCACCTGGATTGTTGAATGGAAAACGTGAAAGGCAATGAAGGTGGGATTGTTGCGTTTATTGGGGACAATTGTTGGTGGGTATTCAAATGCTTGTACTTGGCCCTTGGTCGAAAGCTTCGTGATTACCTCAATGGTCACGGAAAGATCCTTGTCCACTATTATTAACCCAATCTGGAAGAGGTCATCTAGGAATATGATAATGTCTTGACCAGCGATTGTGACTGTTGCAAATGACAACACTTTGTTAGCCATCGCGATGGTCTCCAAAAACTCCAACTCGTTGGTGTGAATCTTGTACAAATCGAACGCGTGCCTTGACCCCACAAGCAATGCAAGGCAAGCGAGCTCATTGTTGGGACGTACGACCCCCGAATCGTGAACTGAGCTTTGTGAGGAGAGCTCCGATAGTATAAGCATTGTTGGAATGATGTTGCGCTAAAGCACTCGCGTATACACCCTTTCTTCCGTATACAAAAACACACACACGCTGCTGTTTTTATTTTTTTTTTTTCCTGGTGCTGCCTTTGGTTGAAAGAGGCTATGAGCAGCAAGGAAACTAACACACACAGCGCTAGGCTTGGTTTGAGTGCATGCAGAAGATGGCGCTCTGTGCGTCGGCCGTCGTTGTTATCGCAATGCTACGTCGATGGAAATTTCAGAACCGCTGCATTGACCGTGTTTTGGTTTTGCACGTAACAGGGGGCAAGTGAGAAAGGGCAGCAAGAGCAAGAGCAAGAGCAAGGGCAGCTTACAAGCTTCAAAGCCTGGGTTCAGGTGAGAGTGCATGCGAGAAAGTGCGAGAGTGGGATTGTGTGCGTTGGTGCGCTTATTCTATTTTTAAAATTACAGTTTGTGGTTTTCTTGAGCTACTGATTTTGTAGCCACCCCTTTTCCCAATTCGTCCCCCTGTTACGACACCTCCTCCTCCTCCACCCGTCTACACTTGATCGACAGCAGAAAAAGGGGGCCAACGGATACAAACACAATCGATTGTTCTTCTTCGTTTGCTGTGTGTCCTTTTCCACTTCCTTTTTTGTTACACTTCGAATTGGATTCTTCCCTGTCTTTTTTTTTCAGTGGTGTTTACTATCTTGTGAGGACTATTTATATTGATATGGAAAGACACTCATAATACACCCAATTATTTTAATGAAAACTATCTGTATCGGCACTTCACATCACTACAAAGCGTATATTTCCACCAACACCAACTAATTGCGTCACATAGATAAGCGTACTTCCCTCCTTTGCAATGGTACAATCAAACTCCAAAGGTGCCTCCTCGACCAAAAAGAAACCAGCACCTGGCAACAGCAAGTCTAACTGGAACTTGAAGGGCTTGCTTAAACTACCAGCACCTTCGCCTCCCGTGTTGAAATCCAACAAGTCTGCGACAACTCCGAATGCCATAGAATATGTGCCGTTTGTCACTGAACCTGATGCAATTTCAGCAGAATCACCAACAACTTCCAATAACTCCCAGTCCCACAATGTTAGCAAGTGTTACTGCTGTGGTACAATATTGACGTTCCCAAACAAGGCCAAAAAGTTCAGATGCTCGGTGTGCCACACGACCATGATATTGGAGCTTGTCAAACCTAAACAGGGACAGTCGCCTCCGCCAGATATTCCTTATATATCCTACACGTATGTCAAGTCCTTGGCAGATGAATGCTTCAAAAAGGCCAGTTCCAGCCGAGGGCAGTCCAAGTCCTTACACGAAATATTCCAACCTTTATCAGACTATCTATATAAGGCGTTCAAACACCACGAAATTCTTAACAACTCCTTCAAACTACGAGCCAACAGCAAACGGGCACACCATTCCACATCTAATATCTACTATGCCGGAGTCCGAGATGTCATCACGTTGCTCACAAAGCTACCTACAAAGAAACCGTTGCATTCTGCGTTGAAAGGTGCCAGCGAACAGTTGAAAAGGATTGATGTTTACAAAGCCGATTCAAACCCCTTGGACTACAGCTGGCTATTTATCTTGTTTGAGATTCCAATCCTATCACGATCGTTGGTTGTCAGTGACCCGCAATTGAAACTTATGAGCGATGTCCCAGAGATCAAGATGTTGAGTTATGACATACTCAAGAGATGCATAGGCTTGTTGTCGTGCATTGACAGTTCAAAAGTATTAGGCTATATGTCTAGCTGGCTCGCAAAATTGGACCAACTGGAGTTTATCAAGAAGATCGACTTGATTAACCTCTATATCACTTTCCAGTTGAAGAAGTATTTCTATTTGGCCAACAACCCGCAGATCAAGTTGAGCACAACGCCAACAGGTGACGAAACTTATGCCGACAACAGCGAGGCTGAGTATTTCCAAAGCTTGCATTTGAAAAGCCACATTGAAGCCAACCTGGACTTGCTGTCACCGGGACCTTTGTCGTTCCCCACAGGTCAGTTTTCAACCAACCCCTTCCCTTTAAAAGCCAATGGCAAAAAGAGTGGCAAAGAGACGAAGGTCAAGGTTCACCAGTATGGAAATGATTGGCATATCAAGACAGGTTTGATTGTTTTAGCGTTGTTGTACCGCGCCAATCGACTTCGGGAAGACCCGGTACCGGTTTCCGTGTTTTACAATTCATTAGTTGACTACGTCAACATAAAGTTGGATTTCGATTCGTGGCAAAGCAACCGCAAAATGAGAAACAAGGCTAGTAAGTCGCAGCAATCGGATTTTTGGGCTGTTATTGAGTATATTCATGGAACTAGTATCAACAAGAGTCTATATGACGATGCATTATTTTACATTTGCCAATACCCGTTCTTGATTTCATTGGGCAGCAAAATCTCTGTGCTAGAGTACGAAGCAAGAAGACAGATGGAGCGGAAAGCAGAAGAAGCTTTCATTAATTCTTTGGACAAGCGGGTAGTGATTGACGTTTACTTTCGGATCCGAGTAAGACGAGACCATATTGTGCAAGACTCATTGCAACACATCAAGATGAACCCAGACAATTTAAAGAAAAGCTTGAGAGTGCAGTTTATTAACGAGCCAGGTGTTGATGCAGGCGGATTGAAAAAGGAATGGTTTTTGCTATTGACTAAAGAAATCTTTCACCCACAGTCCGGCATGTTTCACAATGTTGAAGATTCAAACTTGCTTTGGTTCAACGTCATACCTGCCGAGAACCCCGATATGTATTATCTTTTTGGAGCTATTCTTGGTTTGGCGATCTATAACTCCACGATTCTCGATTTGCAGTTCCCTATTGCCTTGTACAAGATTCTTCTTGGAAGACCATTGGACCAAGACGATTACAAACAATTGTACCCCGTGTCGTACAAGAACTTGGTGGATTTGAGAAACATGTCGAGCGCGGATTTGTTGCTGTTGGATTTGACATTTGAAGTGAGCTATTCCGACATATTTGATAAGACTTACACTGCTGAGTTGATTCCAGATGGCTCTAATACGCAAGTGAAAACGTCCAACTTGGATGAGTACATCGAGAAGTACACGTCGTTTTTCATGAAGGACGGCATCAGAAGACAAGTTGATGCGTTCAAGACGGGATTCAACAACGTTATTGGCGGCAATGCTTTGTCCTTGTTCCTGCCCGAAGAGATTCAATTATTGTTGTGCGGAAGCGACGATCATAGGATAGACGTGGATGTGTTGAAGTCGGTGACGAAGTACATCGGTTGGAGATCGTCGGAAGATGCTGCAAACTCCAAGATTGTCACGTGGTTCTGGGACTACATGAACAAGATATCAAATAAGGAAAAGAAAAAGTTGTTGATATTTGTCACTGGTTCAGATAGAGTCCCAGCCACGGGTATCCAGAACTTGCCATTCAAGATCAGCTTGCTTAACAATGGCCAGGATAGCATCCGCTTACCGATTGCCCACACGTGTTTCAATGAATTGGCGTTGTATAATTACACAACCAAGGAAAAATTTGTCGAGAAGTTGAACAAGGCCATTAACGAAAGTGCTGGTTTTGGCATCAAGTGATGAACTGGGAATTCGTATGTGAGTGCATATATAATACACGAGGTGCTGCCAAAAATGCTCAGACAACCTTTTTTTTTCTTTTCTGCTTTTCTTTTCTCTCCCCCCAACATTACAATTTTGACTTGGATCTTGTATCCCCCACACAAACCATAGAGACAAGATGGATTTGCTACAAACCTTAACCATGTTGGTAGAGCAGCCCCTGGACATCATCAACCAAGTGATTTCGTACATCCCGAAACCGTTTCTACCAGTGTTCTTGGATTTCGAGCCCTTGGTCCCCTATATCTTACCCATATTGTCCACCAAAGTTAGAATACAATATGGCTACTACGAGCTAGAAAGCCCAGTTTGCTCTTTTGATCCTGCTGGTTACAATTCCCCACCTGTGTTTGATCTGATGAAAGATCTTGTAGAGGTGATGAACAAATTTGGGTTCTGCCCGAAGGAAATCGAGTTGGTTGATGCATTGATCCCCAAAACGACCAAAAGAAACCTCGAGCATTTGAAATTGTTGGTGAACCATCAGATTGACAATGAAGTCTCTGACTTGCGGAAATGGGCATCCCAGTATGAAGACGTTTTCCGCCAAATTGAGTTGATCCATTTGTCCGACCGGTTCATGGATGCAGACATCGGTGACTTTAAGTTTTGCGTCGAGCGTGGATTCAAAATTGGTTCCGTGAGATGCCTAACAAGGGAAGTTGATGCATTCATCGAAATGTGTCCTGCGACTGTCGAGAACTTGATGGTGCCGTTCTATACATTCACACAGAGGGACGCGTTTCACAAATTCAAACACTTGAAGACTCTAGAGATTGACAAGAGCGACCTCAGCATATTCCGGTTTTTGCCTGAGACGATCGAGGCGTTGATGATTGGCCAGCTCAATACGGCGGTGGGATTTGACCCCCATAGAACTCCCGTACTCCCTAAATTGTGGAGCCTTGAAGCGGGTATCAAAAGCGCAGGTGACTTTGCAGAAGTGGTTAAAAAGTTCCCGAAGTTGGAGATGTTTGATCTCCAAAATTCGAAAGTTACTGACTTGGGTGACTTGGGTTTGCCCAGTAGTCTTAAGATCTTGAAAATCGCAAGCTGCCCGGGGTTGAATGACTATCTGGTTTTGAGAGAGTTCCGCAGATTGAAGTGCTTAGCTTTGTTCAACGTTCCTTTCCCGAAGTTTGAGAGCCTTGAGCATTTTCCGGCGTTGACTCAGTTTGTGTTCATTCAATCTTTTGACTACAAACACGGAGATGTTTATGAATTGGATTCTGTAAAGTTTCCAGAATCCTTGAGAACGTTGGAACTTCGTGGGAACTTCCACATCCAAGAATGGAGTCCACCTCCGAAGCTAAGAGAGTTGGTGTTGAGAGGCGCTCAGTTCCCTAACGGACTTAACTTTCTGCTTCCTGAAAATTTGGTCAAACTCGGCCTTGCGCAGACAACCTTGAAAAGACTAGACAACTTGCAGTTCCCCCTCGGTTTGAGAGACCTTGATGTGAGAGAAAACAAAGACTTGGAATCCATGGTAAATACCAACTTGGGTGAGCTCACTCAATTGGTGAGCGCCATCATATATGCCAACCCCAAACTACGTCATGATAAGTTCAGCGACAATTTGAGGTCGGGCGTGGCCCAGGTATATGGGAATGCAGAACCGTTGTCTGTCATAGAGTAGAGACTGTGGCGCTACCAGATGCCCTCCTCGCCCCTGGCCAGATGTTTTTTTTTTTCTTTTGCTCTCCTTGTCCCCTGATCAGAAATCTTGAATGACTTTGTGAGATCGTTGGGAGCGATAACGCAACACCAAGCTTCTGCCAACGGCAATGGAGAATCGGGAAATCTTGGACACGCTAAATAGGTTAGTTGATAGTCCTCCTGAAATTGTGAACTTGGTTGTATCATATATCCCCAATCCCTTTTTACCCTTGTTTCTTGAGTACAAACCTTTGGTGCCACACATTCTACCAACCATCCACAACAAAGTTCGGATCCAACAGGACTACTACAATGCCAAACACCCTCTTAGGTTCTTGGAACGAGACGATTGCAGGGCTCCCCCAGTGTTTTCCCTGATGGAAGATCTTGATGATTTCGTAACTAAGTTTGGAGTCTACCCGCGAGAGATTGAGTTGAAACGAGCCCTCGATTTAACTCCCACAGAAAAGAAGCTAGATGCCTTAATTCCTTTGAAAGACGAAGTCCCAGATTTCAAAGAATCGAACTTGGTCACATGGAGCGTTAAATATTGTGGCATTTTCCGCAGAGCTGAGTTGATCCACCTCCTTGACCTGTTCCACGATGCCAACTTCCACGGTCTACTTTCATGCATTGCTCTTGGATTCAGGCTTGGTTCTGTCACTTTCTATTCAAGGAACGCAGAAGCAGTATTGGATGTGTGCCCCAATACGATGGAGAAACTACTGTTGCGTCGCTATGGGATGCCTCTTTCAAGCATTGCGTTGCTGAAGTTCAAGGGTTTGAAAATTTTAGAACTTGATCAAGGCGACTTACGATTATTCAAATCGCTTCCTCAAACTCTTAGCACCTTGAAGATTGAGGTTCTTTTCACCAATGTTAATTTCAATAGGGACGAAAAGATCCCAATTTTCCCCAGTTTGCATAGTTTCCAAGCAAGTTTGAGCGAAGCTGGTAAATTTTCGAGTGTTATTCGAAGGTTTCCAAATTTGAAGTCCTTGAATCTCCATAATACCGGGGTCACTTCCTTTGATGAATTAGGTGTGCCAGAGACTATCACAGACTTGAAATTAAGTGACGTCTTGGTGGAAGGTGCCAGCATAAAGAAGCTCCGTCAGTTGAGGAGTCTTGAACTCTACCAAAGAAGTCTACCAAGATGTTTGTTTGATGATGAGGACAATTTCCCCGAACTACGCGTATTCAAGTTTCTGCAACCGAGTGGCATGCCATACTACGAAGCATGGATATGTAATTTGAGCGAGCTCAGACTTCCACTGTCGCTCAGGGTTATAAAACTAGATGCCTACTTTCTGTGCACATTTTGGGTACCTCCACCAGGGCTTCAGGGGATGACACTACAGCAGACTTATTTTGTGGATTTCTTTACTCCATTGTTGCCCATAACCCTAACGCGACTAGCGATTGTGTCAACAACCATAGAGAATATGGATTGTGTTGAATTTCCGGATGCTTTGCTTGAGCTAAGGATCCTTGAGAATCCGGAGTTAAAGTCCATGGTATATACTAATTTGAGCACTCTTACCCAGCTAGTTAGAATCCTTGTCATTTCCAACCCCAAGTTGGCAAAGCTAGATAAACCCAACAAGGAGTTGGGATGTATCGAAGTGTATGCGTTGAATCAGACATAGCTGCCCAGTTGTATTAGGTTGCTTTATACTTTGTGTTGCAAATTCACAGCGTGCTGTGAAAACCTTAAGTCTCCTCTCTTTGGAATGCGGAGCTCTTGATCAGTGCAGCTTACTTGATTCTTATCATGTAGACATAATTCTTCGGCATAATGTAGAGACTTCGTATATGTAATCTCAGCGAACACTTTTGTCGCCCACAAAATGCAAGAACACAACAATAAGGATGCGTATATAATTCTGGTGATAACTTTTCTCCACACTCTTCACCCTGAATGATCAACAACCCAGAAAACCACCACAGCCAGATGGATATCGTCGAGGTATTATTCAACTTGGGTGAACTTCCTCCCGAGATCACTAGCCTCATCATCTCATACATCCCACGACCATTCCTACCACTTTTCTTAGATTGCAGACCCTTGGTCCCTTGGATTCTCCCCTTGGTGCGTGCGAAAGTTCGCATTCAGCAGCGGTACTATAACTCCGATGACCCCATCAGTTTCTTCAGCCCCAGCTGTTACAACATCGCCCCCGTGTTCAACCTGCTCGATGACCTCGTCAACGTCATACACGAGTACGGAGTCTGCCCCAAGGAAATAGAGTTGGTGAACCTCGTGACACCCATGTCTACCAAATACAGACTTTCGCAATCTGGAGTATTGGTGAACCACGAGCTTGATCCCCTGGTGTCGAAGTTGATGAAGTGGGGGCTAGAGTACGAGGAGCTATTCCATCAGATCGAGTTGGTGCATATCCTTGACCAGTTCATGAACTCAAACATCGAGGAGCTTGTTTTCTGCATCGAGCATGGCTTCAAGATTGGATCTGTGGCGTTCTTGGACAATCCAGAAATCATAAAGGTCCTTCCGTATTCCATAACGAACTTGATGTTGCACGCGTATACGTTTAAAGCTGGAACCACTTTTATGAATTTCAGAAATTTGAAAACTATCAAGGTGGCCAGCGCCAGCATTAGCATTTTCCCCTCATTGCCTAAATGTGTGGAGGCAGTAGTGGTTTCGGATCTCGATACGACGTCACTCTGGAGCAGCAACAGTGATCTGATTCTCCCTAATTTGCGACACCTTGAAGCTGGGATTCAAATCGCTGGTGACTTCTCAAGCGTTGCCGTGACTTTCCCAAACTTGGAGTCGTTCCATATCAAGAACTCGCGTGTTGAAGACTTGGATGAATTGGGTCTACCTGGTGGTATCAGTGTCCTCGAAATTGACAGCTCCCCTGGTTTGGTTAGTTGCTTGAAAATTGAAAGGTTCCCCCAGCTAAAGGAGTTGTCAATGACGAACATGCCATTCCGTGGGAAATTGTTTGAAAGTGACGAAGGTTTCCCAGAACTAACTAAACTTTCGTTTATCCAATCATACGACTTTAACAGAAACTTCGGGTATGACTTGGACCGTTTGAAGTTCCCCCAATCGTTGAAGGTGTTGGGACTCCATGGGCATTTCAACAGCACCAAATGGTCGCCACCTCAGAAACTACAGGAATTGATTCTCAGAGGAATTCGGTTTGCCGGTGGCTTCAACATTCAGCTCCCTACTACTTTGACCAAGCTTTTCATTGTTTCAACAAACTTGCGGAACTTGGACAATATACAGTTTCCTAGTGGTTTGAGAGAGCTCGATGTTCGTGATAATGAATGGTTGAAATCTATGGTCAACACGAACTTATCGGATCTTACCCAACTAGTCAGATTCGATATCTCCCTCAACCCTTATTTGTCAAAATACGATGTACCTAATGAGAAGTTGAGATGCAAAAGGGCATACAACTTGCACAAGACGTAGTTATGACTTTGAAAGTACATAGTTGTGGTGCAATTACACAAAAAGAAAAGAAAGAGACAAACAAGGCAAAAAGCAGCAGGTTTCTGATTTCTTTGTACTCACTTTTCTCTTCTGATCTCTCCATAAACAACCAAGCTCCCACCATGTTAGAACAGATTGATATCCTCGAGACGCTAAACAAATTGATCAGGTAGCCCCCTGAAATTGTCAATCTTGTCTTGTCTTATGTGCCCAGACGCGCTTGGCCATTGTTCCTACCGTTCAAACCGCTAGCGCCTTTTATTCTACCAGAAATCCACAGAAATGTTCTAATTATGGACCAGTGTCACGCCCCCAACTGAGCCAATTGCTTTCCTGTGTGCCTCAGATTACGAAAATCCCCCCAGTCTTTTATCTGATGAAAGATCTCGCCGTATTCATAGATGAGTTTGGAATTTACGCTAGAGAAATCAAATTGAAGAATGCGCTAGAATTGGTTCCCAAGGACCAGATCCTGTCAATGTTGAGTGGATTGATCAACAGACTACCGATTTCAGAAGTAGCAAAGTTGTTGACATGAAGCTTGGAATATTCCCACATTTTCCTTCGAGCTGAATTGGTGCACCTCCTAGACGTGTTCTCTCACGACAACTTTCACGCGCTAGTTATCTGTTTTGCCCTTCAGTTCAAACTTGGTACTGTCAAGTACCATGGATATAGTATAGAATTGTTTTTCAGATCATGTCCGAAAACCGTGGAGCATTTGACGTTTCATTTGACGGACCAAGATTTACCAAATAACGCAGTGATGGAATTTGAGCATTTGAGAAGCATAGGCCTCAGCCATTGCGACTTAAGCTTGTTCTGTTCTACGCCGGAGAGTTTAGAGAAGATAACAGTTCTTAATCTTGATACCACTCGAGGTTTAAGTACTGGCTGGCTGCTTAGTTGCACCAATGTGCGGTGCCTTCGGGTTGGCATGGCACATGCTGGTCGATTCTCAAGTATTGTTGGTAGCCTTCGAAAGCTAGAGTCGGTCCGTATCTCCGAGTTTAATGTTATCGTATCAGATCAAGTGGGTATACCGGAGAGTATCAAGGAGTTGGAGACGAACACTCACCGTGAGCTGCTTGCCCCTTTTAGCTTGGAGAGATTTTCTCAGTTGAAGAAGCTAACTTTGTTTAATACCACATTTCCCGAAGGGCTATTTCATGGAGAAGGCCATTTGCCAGTACTAGCTGAGCTTATCTTTGTCGAGACTACGGAATCCCAAAGTCTGATGGACGTGGACTTGGATCAGCTAAAGTTCCCCCCCCCCCCAGGACCTTGAGGAAGCTAGAATTGCACGGACATTTCCATTCTCTGCGGTGGCAGCCCCCACAGAGTGTACGCGAATTGGCAATACTGCATACTTGGTTTCGTAATGGGTTTAATGTTAAGCTTCCTCCTGACCTTTTTTATTTGCATATCGCAGATACAAACTTGTTTGATCTTGATAATGTCCAATTCCCTACTGGATTGAGAGAACTTACCATTTGGCACAATTGTGGTTTGACACGCATGCTAAACACGAACTTGAAAGAGCTCACTCAGCTAGTAAAGTACCTTGTTGTGGGAAACGACATCTTGGTTGAGTTTGACACTCCCGACGACAAACTAGGATGCAGATCCAGCTACTTGGGCAACGGAGCCCACAATTCAGACGATACATAGACCCTTCATCAATACATAGTGTGTGTATGTGGATGTGGTGCGCGCGGGTACAAGCAGGGAAAAGAAAGCGCACATAAAAACGGTGCCACTTTGTAGCCAATAGAAACAAATGAAAAAAAAATTGTGTTGTTTTTGGGACTGCACAAAGCGAGACACTGTGAAAGACAAATAGAAAAGCTTCACTCAATGAAAAAAAAAGTGCTCCACCAACCACTGGTTATCACTCAACTTACCTATTCAACATCCACACCAAAATACAACAAGATGTCTTCTCTTGCTTTCAGATCATTGAAGAATGGTTTAGGTTTAAAAAGTATGTCTCACCCACATCAATAATTGGACTGCCTGAGTTGCTGACTCCCATCACTTGCATTGATGGAATCAAGTCTTCCGCAGGGCAACCAACACCGCTCAAGTTCAATTATACTAACTATTCTCATCTAGGTTCCGTTAGAGCTTTGTCCACCACCTCCACTACCTTGTCTAACTACCAACAACCAGACTTCTCCTCATACTTGAACAACAAGGCTCCACAAAGCAGCAGAAACTTCACCTACTTTATGGTTGGTTCTATGGGTTTGTTGTCTGCCGCCGGTGCCAAGTCCACCGTTGAAGCATTCCTTTCTTCCTTCGCCGCCTCCGCCGATGTGTTGGCCATGGCCAAGGTCGAAGTCAAGTTGGGCGCCATTCCAGAAGGTAAGAACGTCATTGTCAAATGGCAAGGTAAGCCAGTGTTTATCAGACACAGAACCGCCGAAGAGATCGAAGAAGCCAACGAAGTCGACATCAAGGCCTTGAGAGACCCACAGGCCGATTCCGACAGAGTCAAGAAGCCAGAATGGTTGATCATGTTGGGTATCTGTACCCACTTGGGTTGTGTTCCTATTGGTGAAGCCGGTGATTTCGGTGGTTGGTTCTGCCCATGTCATGGTTCCCATTACGATATTTCCGGTAGAATCAGAAAAGGTCCAGCTCCATTGAACTTGGAAATCCCAGAATACGACTTTAGTGACGAAGACACCTTGGTTGTTGGTTAGAAAAGGATTGAACGAGCACCTATTCAATAAATAATGATACTTATAAACAAACAACTATTTTAAAGAAAAAAGAACGCTATAAATGATAAAAGTATGTCATTTCACTTCGTTAAGGAGGAAAATCTGATACATCCATCTTTTTTTTTTGTTTATTTCCCATGTATATTTCGATTTAATATATAGTATAAACTGCATCTAGATATTGGGATTCTTTTTGATGATCTCCTCAAGCTCGTCTGGGATCTTCTTCCAGAAATCTGATTTCCAATCTTTCTGAATTTTAGCAACGGTTAATCCTTCGGCGTATTTACGGAGATCCAGGAGTTTGAACTGCTTGAACTCTCGAACCAGTTGCAAAAATTGATCACCAAATGATTTCTTTGGGATGTTCTTTGGTCGGTAGTCCCATACATAATGGAGCCGATAGAAGACACTCCAATGGATGAAACTTGACTCCGATATGACCCTGCGACGTCCCCAGTTTGGCCGCAACACTCTTCGCCAGTGGCTCAGTTCATCTTCAGCTGTACTAAACAAGGGGATCAACTCTAGTAGCCACCACACCACCGTGTAAATGATGCTGTCTTCCGCTCGTCCAGCAAATCTCTTTAGAGGAGCTTCTGGGAGCCCCTTGTCTGGTGGTTTTTCAGGACATTTCTTTAAAACAGTCAATACGTCGTGATGGTATGCCAAAAGGCTAGATGCCGAGGGGAAGTTGGCGGACCATTGGCTAACTGAACCTTTCTGGAATCGTACACCAAAGTTTATGGCTTGTGCCAACATCCACCGAAATGATACATCCGATAAGAACAGCCCCTGGGGAGTTTGTTTCCATCCACCACCAATATCCCCATGATTTCCTGGGAAATACACTTCTACCAAGTCGTCAATTGCCGAGACCTGTCTTTTTTGGCGGCCCGTGAGAGTATCAATCAAGTACTTGAAGAAGTCCGCCCACGAGAGTGCCATGACGATCTGGATGTAGCTCATGTTTGGATCCATGGCGGCAGTTTTGGACTCGATGGGAGAGAAGAGCTGTTGTTTGAACTTTGCCCGTCTTTCGTCCAAGCTCAACGCGTGTCTCACGTGATCCACATTTGACGTCCGGATAGTGTATGGAAAGATTCTGTCCCACAAGACACCAACTGAGTGAACCGAATCCCATAACCCCATAAAGAATATTCTGGTGTTTGCACGCGAGAAGGTTTTCTTGAACTCAACTGCCATGGTACTCGTCCTGTGCTCCACTTGTACGGGCTGGCCAGCGTACTCCCAACTAGTGTAAATGTTCCACGCCAAAGGTGTCATGTCTTCTAGTCCTGTATTCACCAACCCAACCAACTCGATCATACCGGCTATAATCCTCGCAGTGAAACTCCCACGACTAGATGTGTTAGAAAAGCTGTTTGCAAGACAAACGACATGGAATGCATACATACCTGAATCCAAAAAGGTAGACCTTATCACCGGTGTTGAAGACTTTAGCAAGAAAGCTATACGCAGTCATGACGTGTTTTTCAAGCGTGAAAGCAACAAATGCATCTAGGCGGTTGCTGATTCGGGACAATGTTGTGCTCTTGAAGCTTCTTTCAAACGAATCGTCGAGGTCAGCATGATAGCTTGATCCAATACCAGGTTGATAATAACACAACTGGTTTAGGTTATCTCTTTCTAGCATTCGAAACATTTTAAGAACATTGGTGAATGGTTGGGGACCAAATTCATTCTCTGTGCCGTCAAAACACATGACTATGTTTTTGGTTTGGCTAGCACTCGTTAGGTTGATGTCCTCCCCTGTACGGTATATAACCCCATTATACCCAATTACTGGTTCATCGTGTAAACTAGACGACATGGTTGTTCGACATCTGGTAACCTCTCTTTGTTGTAGTTTTGTTGCAAAATTCCAAGACAAAAAAAAAAGAGTTAGCGAACGACTTTATTAAGCACGAAAAACCTAACTAGAAACGAACCTATACAATAAGCGAGTGAATATGAAAACCATCTTAGCAATAACGACGGATCTAAGATTCTTTAAACCTAAAAGACTTCAATTCTAGCTTTAGCGCCATTCATAGCAGTAACAATACAGTAGTCAGCACCAAGCGAATTGCCCGAAGATGGACCTTCAGCCTTACCGAAACCGTTCTTTGGGTTGATTTCACAATCCAATCCATTACAGTCTTCTGGATTGTCACAAACAATTCTGATACCAAAGTTTGGAAGTTCGCCATTGAAGTCATCAATATACTTTGGGTTATAACCGATAGTAACGTACGTGCTACCAGAGCCATCCTTATTCATACCAGCGACATATGGAGACCAATTACCGATTGCCTTATCGGAAGACCCCCAGGCACAGGCATCAGAAGAAGAAACTCCTGGTGGGTTGACGTAGTAGTGAGCTGCTGTTCCTGCCCAGTAACTAGGGCCTGGGACAGCCAAGTCCTGCATGGAGCCACCTCCAATATCATTAGGAATCAACATGGCTTCGTTTCCTGGCAAGACAGTTTGGCAAAAGGCAACGCTTCCGCCAGCTTTGTTCAGAACAGCAACCGTTCCCTCACCATCAACACACAATGACTCACCATCAAATGGAAGCGTAACGGTACCATCGTCATTGCAGTACAACCCACCATTCATGGACTTAGGAAACGCATAAGAAGTGGCTTCTTGGTCCCATTGGTTCATAACTTTACCTGGTGGACAAGCATATGGGCAGTACTTGCCGGGAGTACAGGGCTCATCTGGACTCATGGCCCATCCGTTGACTCCAACAGGGACGATCTCAGTGCCACTTGGTAGCGAGCACTTGGTGATTGGACTAGCTGAACCTAATGCAACCAAAGTGGAAGCAATCAAAGTTAACAACTCGAAAGACATAGCTAGAAAAGGAATGGAAAAGAAGTTGGTGTTCTGTTGTTAATTGATAGACTCGATAGTTGGTGATAGAATCACAAGAAGGATTGAACTATAGTTGGTCTGGTGACACAAGCAAAGCAATACACGAAGGGGACTTAGCCATTGGTACGAGCTTATGCTGGGGGGTATTTATAGTCGCTCGGGGACCGACCCAGAATGATTCAATTCCATTATTGGTTAATTTTTTTTTCTTAGCTTTTGCATCCTTAGTTGGTGTCATTGTAAACCATCAACCGATTAACCTACAGTAGCTTGGTTGACGGAAATGTAACGGTTGTGAAAAGCATTTCTATACAGGGCTGAAAAAGAAAAAAAAGCAATAAAAGAAAGGTCTAACCGCCTAAAAGAAACCCCCCCCCCCCCAAGTACAAATATTGGACGATCCTGCTGCAATGGTGTGCAGGATTATGTAACTTTTGATGGAACCCGCAAACCAGGGGTGTCCAGTCACGTGATCACACATGGGCTTCGACTTTCAAGAGCGATTTCAAAGAAGGAAGTGGAAAATGGTCTCCGCGATCCAAAGCAAATGCAATGAAAAAGGCTTCTAGAAGCTGTAACACGCCATTTAATCAAACCATTTTGTTTGTACTGGTCTTTGGTGTAGACCTTTTGTTAGAGCGGATTTTGCGTACCGCCCAAGGCACAAGACAAAAAGTGAGTGAGCGGAAAAATTGATAGAGATAGTGCGATTATCACCAACCAGCCAGCCAACCAACCGACAACAACAACAGCAATGACAGGCTCAATTACGCGAGCACTAAGTTGGGATAATGTGTACGAGCAGCAGTTTATAGCTGTTACTCCATTGGGCGACGAAGTCTTACTATATCAAACCAACCATGAAGACCCCGGGGTAGAGTCAAATTCCATGTCGAAACTATACAGTCGAGCTGGGTTCGAGAACATCATATGCTCATCGTATTCCGATATCAACAAAGGCATAGTGGGTGTGGGTTCCATCAATGGGAACATTTCCATATTTGACATATACTCGCCGAACTCGTCTGTGTTGAGCTTGCGGCCAAAGCAGAACCGTCCATGTAACTCGATTTCATTCAGCAACAACAATCTCGTGGCCGTGGGGTTTGACAAGGGGCGACAAGATAACTCGTTGCAGATTTGGAGTGTTGAAAGTTACTCGTCGGCGGGCAACAACAGCCATTTGAAAAGACCCGTGACGACGTACCTACCCAACGAAGCTATTCTATCGACCGTGTTTTATCCAGACCAGAACTCAAACATCATCTGTGGGTCGTACAAGTTTCTCAGAGAAATTGATTTAAGGGCCGACCAGCCCATCTACCAGATGGCCACAAAGTGCACATTTGGGCTACAGATTGATTATTTCCAGAGCCACTTGTTCCAATCGTTTAGTGAAGATGGGTCGTTGGCTATTTGGGATAGCAGGAAGTTGACAGCCAACAAGTACAAGCAGCTGGGTCCGACTAATGTTATTACCGAAACACCAGTATTGCAGTTCAATAGATTGTTGAGTGATGCATCGTCGAGAAAAGTGACCAACCCATGTGTTAGATATTCCACGGTTCGACGCGGTGAGTTCGCAGCGGTGTTCAATGGTGATTTGATTAGGAGGTGGCAAACAGATATTGTACCAAGTGATGATAATGTGGTAGAACCGTTTAGAACCAAGGAGTCATCCACCCTTCAAAGCTTGAAGCAGCAGGCAGCTCAATTGTACAAGCCAAAGGAAGAGTCGTTGTTTGTTTCATTGGTGCTTGATACAAAGACGGATTACGAGAAGGTTGTGTCGTTTGACTATTCACCAGATATAACGTCCCACACTTCTACAAACTTTGTGTGCATGAGGCAATCGGGTACAGTTTTCAGAATGCCGGTGGTTGAATGCATTGAAGCATTAGATTTCAACCCAATCAACGAGTTCTCAATTGCAGGTCCGGAAGGCACAGCTACTAATTTCCTCGACAAGCAGTTTCTGGAAGTGTCGCAGCCAAATGACCAACTTGCCCTCCCACGCCAAAGACACAGATCATCATTGGGGAGACTCGGAGATTTGACATTGAATGATGAGTTGAACAAGCACGACGATGCAACCGTCACGTCTTCAACCGTTGATGATGAGAGCCTCGCGCAGTCAAATCTACCACATGGCGACAAGAGGTATTCTTTTGACAACATGTTTGATGAAGATATACCCTTGAACAGATTCTTGGACTCTTCGGACATCATCGGCAATGATATCTGCGTGGCTATTAGAAAACGTGCGCAGATGGGGTATGGTGTTGATTGTGATAAGAATGTTTCTATTCTAGACACCCTAGATGCCGGTGACAACAAGTTGTTCTTGAAGAATACTTGGAAATGGTTGACGTTGGCAAAGAAGTCGTTGGATAAAGGCACAATGATTTCTGAAGGGATAGACTTGGGTTATCAAGGTGTTTTAGGGATCTGGAAAGGCGTTGATGAGTTGAGTGGACAAGTTAGAACGTCCAAAGGAGAGCCAATTTCCGAAGCCTGGATGTCTCAAGCGGTAAAGAGCATTATTTCGCTGAAAGGTCAGAAAACAGCAGGCATAAGCATTCCCAGTGATAGTGAGAAGAAAGCCCAGAGGAAGCTTTGTTTGGTTGTTTGTGGGTGGTATTTTACAGACACGGAGTTTGAAGAGAAGTTACAAACTTTGATTAAGCAAGGCTACTATGAAAAGGCGGCCGGTTGGGCTGTGTTCCATGGAGATGTTCCTAAGGCAATTGAGATATTAGCGCGGGCCAAATCCGAAAGGCTCAGATTGATTGCCACTGCTGTTGCTGGGTATTTGGCGTACAAGAACTCGCATGTAAACAGTCCGTGGAAAGATCAGTGTCGAAAGATGGCGCTGGAGTTGGATGACCCATACTTGCGAGCCATATTTGCCTTCATTGCTGATGACGACTGGTGGGACGTCTTGGACGAGTCTGCATTGTCGCTAAGAGAGAGATTGGGCGTGGCGTTGTGCTTCCTCTCCGACAAAGACTTGGGGGTTTACTTGAATAGAATAGCCGATTCGGTTGTTGCTAGAGGAGAACTAGAAGGGTTGACTTTGACGGGGATAACACCAAGAGGCATTGACTTGTTGCAAAGTTATGTGGATCGAACCACCGATGTTCAAACTGCTTCTTTGATGGCGTCGTTTGCTTGTCCTAGGTACTTCACCGACCCAAGAATCACTCACTGGACTGACTGTTACAGGTCCTTGTTGAACAGCTGGGGCTTGTTTGGTGTAAGGGCCAAGTTCGATGTTGCAAGAACAAAGTTGTCAAAGACTTTTGAAGGACAGACTACCATAAAAGCTGCTCCTAAACAAGTTTACTTACAGTGCAATCGATGCAACAAGAATATCTCGAAAGTCAAATCGAGCACGGCCAACAACCAAGCTATGTTGAAGCAACAGTTTAACAAGTTGAACAATTACAACACCAACGTCAAGCTCACAGACATCATCAATGCGTGTCCGCATTGTGGAGCTCCCTTACCAAGGTGCTCAATTTGCTTGTTGTCCTTAGGTTCAGAGTTGCCACTGGAACTCGACGACAAACTAGATGGTGGCAGCAGTTCAAATGTGGCTGCAAGAATCGAAAACAGATTCAAAGAATGGTTTAGCTTCTGTCTCACGTGTAACCACGGGTGCCACGCGTACCATGCTGAGGAGTGGTTCTCCAAGCACTACATCTGTCCCGTGCCCGATTGTAACTGTCGCTGTAACAGTAAATAGGGTCTGTTAGATAAGTCATATAGGTAGAACGAAAAAAAGTGTGTTGTTGTTCTCCGCGTCGCAAAATCAAGTTGTCATTTGTTCATGGTGTATTTTTGTCCTCTTTTCGTGTTATGCAAGCATACTCATTGTTCGTAAACTCAGTCATTCGCGTGAAGTGTGGAGGGGGCGTTGGGCAGGTTACACGTTGGTATTGTATGGGGAGAGTATGTCGAGGGTGATAAGAGGCTATCTGGCCATACGAATCAAGAGATTGTGCAGATAATACGTGTGTGTGTGTGTGGTTAGTTGTGGTTGTGGTTGTGTGCATTACGTAATCGTTTGCCTGAATCAGTTAGAATCTGACGCCGACAGACAAAGCAAACCGAGAACGAAACTGAAAAAGACGCAACAGCACACACACACACACACACACACACAGAAGCAACGGAGGAAAAAAAAAAAAAAGAACTCGTTTGATCCAAAAAAACAACAAAGATTTTTTCTTTCTTTCTTGCTTTTCCTTGTAAGCATTCTTACAACATTTTTTTCTTTCTTTCTTTCTTCCTTCTGCCAGTTGATTCCTTTATCCTTGGTTTCCTACTGTCTTGTTTTTGGTTTCTTCCCATATATGTATCCTGTTTGGCTCTAAGCATACGCCCTCCCCCCAATCACTCATTAATCAATCCCTTTAAGTTCAGCAGTCCTCCCCCTTCCCGTAAACAACTCCCACGTCGCAATGTCAAACCCGTCGCAGCAGACACCCGAACAGGTTGTTGAGGAGATCAGACAGAAAATCCAAAAGGAGCGTAATATAATTCAAGGCTTCAACAATGTCAAAAAGAACACCAGCAACCCCGAAGTTATCCAGAAATGTAAATCCAAAATCATCGAGTCCCAGTCCATGATTGACTACTACGAGCAGACAATGAACAAATTGACCAGACAGATCCAGAGATTAAACACAAACGGCACGCAGGATACGGCTAACGTCGATGGCAGAAATTCAGTGGTATCGGAGTACAAGCCCAACTTTTCCAATTTCGATTTAATCAAATACGAGTGTCCGTCCCTTGGAAACAAGATCCAGTACATGTTGCAGTACTTGGAGTTCAAGCTTCAGGTCGAGGACAAGTACTCGAAAGCCAACGAAAAATTGTCGCGCCTTTATCTCATGGACGGTGACAAATCGTCTAGTAACGCGGCTGAAGGTGGTAAAGCCGAAAGTGATCAGAGAATCCATTTGTTGGAGAAGGCGTTGAAGAAGTACCAAAAGTTCAGCATTAACGATCATGAGTTTGACCGTGACTATGAGATCATGGATGGCACAAAACACGCAAGAAAGCTTTTGACCGGTAGATTGACCGTGTCGGTGACGTGCATCAGAGACGTCGATCACATCGCCACGGCGCCTATGAAGAAGCGTGAGACTATTGTTATGGTCAAGATAGACGATTTGGAAAAGGCAAGAACCAAGCCGTCCAAGAATGACAATTGGAACGAAGAGATGGTTATTGACGTTGACAGAAGCCATGAAATTGAGTTATCTGTCATGGATAAACAAAATGGTGTTTATGTTCCGGTGGCTGTCAACTGGCTTTCGCTTTTCGACTTGGCGGAAGAGATTCGTAAGAAGAAGGTTGCCAAAGACCAAGGCTCAAGTGGCTGGTTACCAGCAGCAAACTTCCCTCAAAATGGTGGGTCCAGTGGCAATTTGGCAACAATGGGTGGCAGCTATGGAGCAACGTCCCCGTTACCTCCAACTGACGACTTGACTCCATCGAGATCTCCCAACCTGGAACCCAAGGAGAGCAATGTGCTGGTCAGTACATGGTTAAGTTTAGAACCAGGTGGTCAGATGTTGGTCAACTTGAACTTTGAAAAGTCGCTTACACAAGGTAAGCAATTCAGAGGACCATTGGGACGTCATGGTGCTATTCGTCAAAAGAAAGAGGAAGTTTTTGAGAAACACGGTCACCAGTTTGTGCAAAAGCAATTCTACAATATCATGTCCTGTGCGCTTTGTGGGGAATTCTTGCGTTACACGGGTTACCAGTGTCAAGACTGTAAGTTCTTGTGTCATAAAAAGTGTTACCAAAAAGTCGTTACAAAGTGTATTTCCAAATCGGGTTCCGATTATGATGCGGCTCAATTGAACCACCGTATTCCTCATAGGTTTGAGCCAATCACCAACCACGGTACGAAGTGGTGTTGCCATTGTGGATACCTTTTGCCATGGGGTAAGAAGAATGTTCGAAAATGTTCCGAGTGCGGGGTTATGTGCCATGCCCAATGTACTCATTTGGTACCCGATTTCTGTGGAATGTCGTTACAGATGGCTAATGAGATTTTGGCTACGATTGAGCTTACCAAGCTGTCGCCAAAGAAACCAGCTGCGTCAAGACAGAAATCACAACCACAATTGGGCAAGCAGCTACCACCGCGACCATCGACTGAGGCAGAAAAGAAAGGTTCGTTGGATTCAGGAGAGACGTTACGAAATGAAGAGTCCTACAAGTCCTTGCGTCCAGCATCAATTGCGCATCCAGAATTGGACTATGTGTCTAAATTACCAACTATGGTTCAAAACAAGTACCAAGAACCAGTAGATTTACCACAACAGCATCAAGTAGCACCTTCGTCTAAACGCCGTCCTCCGTTGGCTTCTGATCTTAGTTTTGATACAAGTTATGGTCAGCATCCAGACCAATTGCACCATCCTTACCAAGAACAGCTTCAACAAAAGGGAGCGTATGATCAGCAACCACAAGGACAGCAGCAGCAGCAACAACAACAACGCTTTGATCCACGACGTTCCCATATTGAACAAAGACAGAGTATACCACCAGCAGTTGCAGAAAATTACCCTGAAGAAGAGCAGGAGCAGCAGCAGCAAATTGTTGAAGATGTTGTAATGGAAGATGTGAAGGATGATTTAGTTGACTTTGATTACCACAATAGAAACGAAATACTTGCAAATGTTCCAGATCAAGACATGCGCAGTCCATTTGCTGACCAAGTTGAACCACATGTGCCACAAACAGCATTGCATCAGCCACACAAGCAAAACCAACAAGTTGAACAACAGGATCTGAGTCACCACAGAAGTCACTCGGGTGGTAAGTCCGGAAAATCGAAGCGCCGGAAGAGAAAGGTTGGATTGGACGATTTCCAATTCTTGGCTGTGTTGGGTAAAGGTAACTTTGGTAAAGTTATGTTGGCTGAGTCCAGACACACCGATAAGTTATGTGCCATCAAGGTTTTGAAGAAGGATTTCATTGTGGAGAATGACGAAGCAGAGAGTGTTAAATCTGAAAAGAGAGTGTTTTTGACAGCCAACAAGGAAATGCACCCATTCTTGTTGAATTTGCATTGTTGCTTCCAGACCGAGAACAGAATCTACTTTGTCATGGAGTATATCTCAGGTGGTGACTTGATGTGGCACATCCAAAAGAACAGATTTACCGCAAAGAGAGCTAAATTCTACGCCTGTGAAGTTCTTTTGGGGTTGAAGTACTTCCACGATAACGGTATCGTTTACCGTGATTTGAAGTTGGACAATATTTTGCTTACGACTAAGGGGCATATTAAAATTGGTGACTACGGGTTGTGTAAAGAGAACATGTGGCACAAGAGCACGACATCAACATTCTGTGGTACTCCAGAGTTTATGGCTCCGGAAATTGTTGCAGGCAAACCATATGACAGAAGTGTTGATTGGTGGGCGTTTGGTGTGTTGTTGTTCCAAATGTTGTTATGCCAGTCTCCATTCAAAGGTGACGATGAAGATGATATTTTCAATGCCATTGAGAATGATGAAGTCAAATACCCAATCAATTTGTCCAGACAGACGGTTTTGGTGTTGCAAGCCTTGTTGACCAAAGATCCATCACAACGTCTTGGAAGTGGTCCAAGGGATGCAGAAGATATCATGGAGCATCCTTATTTCCATGATGTTAACTTTGATGACGTACTCCATTGCCGTATCCCAGCTCCTTACATCCCAGAAGTCCAATCTGAGCACGATTACTCCAACTTTGATCAAGAGTTTACTTCAGAGACACCAAGGTTGACCCCAGTTGAAACTGTTCTTACGTCTGAGATGCAAGAACAATTTAGAGGCTTTTCACACATATCTGACAACGCGCAGATATAGTTAGCCAACAGGACAATAGAGTTAAAAAGAATGAATTGAGAGATGTGGGTTTTTTGCACTATTAATTGTTATTACTTGGTTTATGTATATACGTGATTTTATATATATAAATAAAAGTTATTATGTAATATATCAGGTAATACTCTATTTACTTTAAACATATGCTATAGGAACAAGGCAAAGAAAAGAAAAAACTGAAACAAAAAACCAATCATGATATGATACAACATGCATGCTTCTCGCGGGATCGAGTTGGCGATGAGGGTTCCCGCTCCATTGACCTTGACCTGATGGAGTTCATCGGGTTCCTGATCTTCTTTGTGGTTGATGACATCGACGACAGTTTCGAGTTTGATGATCTTGGAAGTGGGCATTCTGGGGAATCCTGTTGTCGTGGTGGTGGTGGCGGCGGTGGTGTCTGTTGCTGTTGCTGTTGCTGTTGTTTGTTGTCTGTGGGAGCTGTCCTACCCTCCTGTTCATCTTGTGGAATCGGCAGTTGTATGTCTGAATTCAACGAATCGTAGGTCTGGAAAAGCGCCAAGGCGTTGGACTTCGGGATGCCCGACTCCTCGTCATCAATCAAGTTATTCATTCTGTCTCTATTCTCAATCTCCAATCGTATGTTAGCCGCCAAGTCTCCAATCTTCTCAAACGCGTCCTTGATAGCAAACGACTCCTTAGCGGAGCACTCATGGAAAGCCACGGCGTTGATCTTCTTGGCGAAATCAAAGGCCTCGTGGTATTGCACCTCGCGGGAGTCCGACTCCAAGTCAAACTTGGTTCCTATGAGTGCAATTGGCGGGATGTCGTAAGGGCCCCTTAGCTGGACAATGCCGGAATAGTAGTCTTCCAACTCGATAAACGACCTCAAGCTAGCGATGGAATAAACCAAGACGAGTGTGTTTGCATTGAGAATATGTCTTTCTTGACCGTCACTGTACATGTCCTTGTTGTAGTCGCTTTCAAATATGGATATCTCTTGCGAGTTGTCCCTGACGTCTCGTGTACTCACCCGTTTGGTGTACAATGCGTCAATGTCCTCAAGGTCAGGGACGTATTTGTCGTAGACATAGTGCACAATGAGGGTGGACTTGCCAACTCCATCGGACCCAACAAGACATATGTCGTAGCTTTTGGTTAATGCTTGTAAACCATCTCGAAACAAAACCATTTCTGTGAGTATTTGTTATTGAAAATGAAGGGATGGGGTGTGGTGGGGGTATGGAGATGATAATAGTCAAGTGTCGAAATGTGAATGTAGGAAAAAGTGTCAGGGAGGAAGGGAGCAAAACTGTGTGGATATATAAGGGATTCGAATCTTTCAAAAGAAAAAGTGAATACCAGGAAAAGCTGTCAGTGACCAAATGTATACGGTATTGCTTCCAAAGAGAAGAAGAAGATGATGATGTAGAAGATAAGGAGGAAGAAGAAGGAAAAAGCAGAGAAGCCTTGTTGTGTCAAGGTCAGGGTAAACAGTACATATACGAATTGAAGGGAAAAACTGTTCGGGGTTATAAACATACCGTGCACACGCCTGTCACTGGGTCATACTGATATAAGAGTGACAGCGCGAAAAAAAAAAGACTTTTTCTAGAACGCACGGAGTTATGCACCCTGCAGCCCATATTCTTCCCTGCTTTCTTGCTGCTACCCGTGGAGCACCTACCGGAGGGGAACAACACCCCTTGTTCTGCCCTTCTCGCCCCCGCTGGCTTAAGAGGAAAAACTCTACTGGACCGTTGAAACTATAGCTCAGTTCAATCATACTTCACTATGATTGAAAGCGGTGACCTTTTCCCAGCACTGCGCAGGCTCACATAATATTAGAACGTCGACCCTTCTTCCCTTCGCTCTCCTCTCGAACGTAGGCTTGCTTAAAGTTTTCATGCAGCTGGCCATGCAAAAAAGAGAAAAGAAAAGAGTGGCGTTGTTTTTCTTCTGCTCAATCCCAGAATCTCGCTTGATACAACGCACCCACACATGCAAGTGACTTCCCCATAATCTGAAGGAAAAGGAACGAAAAGAGGATGTGGTGCCATGGTTATGTGAACGCTGTTGCGTTGCATTGCAGAGTTTTCAAACCAGCCGGTCCCAACACCAAGCTCAAACCTCTTCAATGTTTTTTTTTTTGTGTGTGAAGGGTTTTTTTGTTTCTTTTTTTGTGCCGCTATAGCCCTGCCCAACCGTTGAAACTGAATTTCGCATGCACTACATAAAACAGACTCGGTTTTTAGAACCATCCTAACGTGTCTGCATGTCTGTGTACGATAAGATAAAACTAGAACAGTGATGATGGACTCGCCCTGCGAGCTGGCGTTTCTTTTCCAAGAATTACGATAATTGCAAGAGGATCAGCTCATTTGGGGTAGTCTTCTCAAAAGAAAAGACCCCCCCCCCCAACAATGGGAAGCCTAGCAATATTTGAATGAGTGAATTAGAAAAGTACAGGGTCATCATGTGTGTGGCTAGTTAGTACCCACGGCTATGCACAAAGCATCAGTAGCATAGCACTACGCGGAAGTCAGAACGGCTTTGTGTTAAAACTACTTAGTGTACTATATCTCTTTGTACCACTTACGCTTCTTCGTGGCTGGGCCATCTTCTTCTACCTCTTCTTCATCATCATCTAAGTCTAAATCTGCTTCGTCGAAATCGGAAGCATTCTGGAAAACTGCTTCATCCTCGTCAAAGTCCTCGGCATCTTTGAATACAGCGCCTTCATCGTCTTCGTCATTGTTTCCATCATCTTCTTGACCATCTTCATCTGAATCTAGGTCAGACATAAAGTCATCCATATCCAACTCATCTTCGAATCCGTCATCTAAATCGTCATTCAAATCGTCTTCAACACCGGATTTAGTCAAAGCTTCCCAGATTTCGCCCTCGTCTTCTTCTTCGTCTTCCTCATTCTCCTCATCTTTCTCCCTAGCTTCCTTCTTGGATTTAATCTTGTTCAGCTTCGTAGTGAAATATTGGTGGAAGAATTTTTCATCTGGTTTGATATCACCGACCTTCTTGTTGAGCCAGTTCTCGGTATTCACAGGAATATCGGTATCCAACAAGTTCGTAGACTTGACTAATAAAGAACCAGTATGGGCACCACCCAAAGGTTGCATGATGGAGGAGCCCTTGGTTTGTGGCTTTTGTTTGGCATTCTTGTAAACGAAACGGTCCAAGAAATGAGACAATGTGTACAATCCCAAGTCTGGTTTTGCTTGTTCTGACCCGTCAATAAATGAAGATGCATAAATGGAGACTGTTGGATGATAGTGGTTGACAAATTGGCCAATCTCCCATAATGATGACTTGTGGGCGTTGGCAAATTTAGGATCACGCTTTCTTGGGTCGTACTCTTCATCAGCAGATTCCTTTTGCTCTTCCTTTGCATTCTCCTTTGCAGCCTGTTCCTCTTCATCATTTTCTTCTTCTGGTCTCGAAGCAACATCGACCAACATATCGGAAACTTCTGGAATAGTTTTCGATAACTCCATCATTAAAAACAACATACCGGAAACAGCACCGACATTCAACCAGTGGGAGCAAATTTGCAACATTCTCTTGACAAATGCCAATACTCTTGGTTTATTGTTTATGTCGTTCTTCAAAGACTTGAACAACAAGTTCAAGTAGATACCTTGTTTAGATGAGTTGGCCAATCTTGGATCCAACAATGATTCGTACAACGTTCTGTAGTATCTATCGGAGTTCAACCCTTGCTCTGCAACAATATGGTTGACCAAGACCAACGCTTGGATCGAGGTGTTGAAATTACTGCTGTGGGTGATCTTGAACAATGTGTCCAAATGGCTCTGGAAAACGTCATTGGGCAACTGTGAGAATGGGAAAGCACGGTTCAACCCAGTAAGCAAGGCAGAGAACAACTTGGCATTCTTCTCTTCGATAATCTCTTGTTCTGTTTTTTCTTCAACCTTGACTGATTTGCCTCCCTTTTTACCCTTTTTGAAGTTTTTGCGGTTGTTTTTCCTTCCCTTTTGCGTTTCACCTATGGATTTGTCCTTGTTGGTTTCCTTGTTGAATCCGTCACTTTCAACTAGGGTTTTCTCAAATAATGCAAAATATGTCTTGACTAAAGAGTTTGCCAATTCGTGCTCCTTTCTCGTCAAGATGGTTTGGTTCAACGTGGTAACACCATAGTACTTAGCGTGACCCTCGTTATTGCTCTGGAAAATAACATCTATAACTGCATCGGTGACAATTTGTTTCATAGCTGGATGTGCTTGTTCTAATTGCAAGATCAAATATGATGCCTTGGCTGCAACTTTGTTGTCACTGTCACCCAATTTGTTGACACCCAATTTCAACAAGTTCACTTCTTGTTCTGGTTTGGCACTCAACAAATCAAAAATGTGATTGGTAACAGTCATTCTGACGTGAACAATAGGATCATGTGACAACTTTTCTAAAATTTGAATCAACTTGAAGTACACTCCTTTCAAATAGTCCTCGTAGTAGTAAATAGCCACTTGCAAGTCGGAATCCTCTTTGGTCAATGGTTGCTTGTCAAAGGCAAACAACTTACGGTCTGGCAACAAACCATTAATCAATAAATCCTTCAATGCAGCAATGGACTGCAATGCAGCAGTTCTTGACTTCTTGTCACAGTATCCCAACAAAGTATCCATGGCTCTCATGTTATGCAAAGGAGCTTCCTGGATCAACAAAGTCAAGGCAGAAATCTTATCGTTCAAAGTACCATCGGATAAAATCTGGGACAAGAACTTCTTTTGTGAAGTGTTAGATGCAAACTCTTCCAAGTAGGTCTTGTTGTCCTTTTCAACGGTGGCTTTTGCTCTGTCCAATAATCTTTCTCTGGCAAATCTGTCTAATTTCACTGGGGTTTCGGCTGGGACTTCAATAATGTTGTACCAGTCAGTACGGTTTGGAACGATTAATTTGGAACTGGACACGGATGAAAGGTCGGTGACTTTGTCTGGTTCTGCTTCTTTGGTTTTCTTGTTGTCAACTTCGACTTCCTTGAACAAGACTTTCTTTTCGGATTCGGATTCGGACTCGGAGTCAGAGTCAGAGTCAGAGTCGTCAGATTCACTTTCCTCTTCTTCTTCCTCTTCTATCTCTTCTTCGTCGTCCTCTTTTGGCACTTCCTCGTCGGCAGATTCTTCTTGATCATCTTCTTCCTCGTCCTCTTCTTCGCCCTCTTCAACTAGGTCAGGGACTTCTTCTTCGTCGTCCTCCTCTTCACTCACGACGATTGCTTCACCATCACCCAATCCAATTCCTTGCATGAACTTGCTCAAATCGCTATTAAAAGACTTGTCCAACTTCCCGTCGTCAACGTCAAATTCCTGTTCACTTTTCTCATCATCGCTCTCAATTCCTTCCAACAACTTCAAATCCTCTTCAGTGGCACCTAAGGCTAAAGCTTCACGACGCAAGATCTCTTTCTCGTCGTCCTCTTTGAGCTGTTCCTTTTTACTCACATCTTTCTTCTTATCATTCTTGACATCCTTCTTGTTGTATTCCTTCTTTTTCTCCTTCTTCGAGCCGTTTTTCTTCTTGTCGTTTTGCTGATTTAGCTTGCTGGATATCTTATCCTTCAACAAAGACAAGTTTAAGCTCATTGTGGTGGTTGGTTTCTTGCAAGATTGGATCCTGGAGATGGGGAGGGTTCTTAGCCATAATTTTTTTTTTCTATAGATTTTTGTGAAGTGATGAGCTCCAAAAATTTTCCAGTCACGTGAGATCAAATGATATTCATTCATTTTACAATCACCTTCCTAGTCGGGAAGTCTACTTTTGGTAAGAGGGGACGTGCGGTAAAAGCAACGAGAATTTTTCCGATTTAATGCGCCCCGCAGTCCCCTACCTTTTCCCCCAATTTTATTTAATGACCCATACATTTGAGTGGCGGGTCTGGAGTGAAGCGTGGGTTTGAAAGTTATAGTACAGTGACAGATGGTATTCAGACGGATGCTGGCTTCATATGTAGGCCCAATACAGAACCATCACCTACTGAAATCCTCGCCTGCGCTGGTACGAAAAAAAAAAATACCGGCTCCCCCTAATTTTCCGGGGACAAAACTCGCAGCAAACAATGGGGTGACGAAACAATGCATTCATCTCGGAACAATTTAAAAATTTATCCTCCAAAAAGATAGATGTAACCCCCCAGCTCTCGGTTTTTTCCATAGATAAACTTTTTTTGACTATAAAAGCAGTTAACTTCCCTTGTGTTGCTTTTTGGCTTTTTTCTTTTCACAGCCAGCACACCAACACTATGACTCGATTTAATCTTACACCCTGGGATCAAGACGGAGATTCCCAGACAACTCCTAATAACACATCCTATATCCTATCGAAGAAACCTTTGGGTGACGGCTCGTACTCCGTTGTGTTTGAATGTAAAAACACTGCGAATGGGAGACACTACGCAGCGAAGAAATACAGCAAGAGGTTGATGTACGGTCACGAGACCATGTTGAAAAACGAGTTTGAAATATTGAAACAGGTTTCCTTGTCTCATACCCACATATTGTCGTTGATTGACTACTTTGAAACTGAAGATAGCTTGTACTTGATTACAGATTTGGCGCGTGGTGGGGACTTGTGGAATAAGGTGTCTACTGAGGGCAGACTCGACGAGGAACCCACCAAGAGGGTCATCAAGCAGTTGGTCAAGGCTGTGGAGTTTTTACACTCGCACAACATCGTGCATCGTGATATAAAGGCAGAGAATGTCTTCTTTCTTTCCAGCGACCACAAGAATATATTGTTGGGGGACTTCGGATTGGCGAGGTTGTTGAAGCCAAACGAAAAGATGCATGAAGTGTCGGGCACTTTGAGCTACATGGCGCCAGAGATGTTTGACCGTGAGCAAGGGTACAGCTACCCAGTTGATATATGGGCCATTGGTGTTGTGGCTTACTTCATGCTTGGTGGGTACATGCCGTTCGACTGTGATGACGACGAAGAAACCAAAGACGCAATCAAGACAAAAAAGTATTTGTTTGAACCAGAGGATTATTGGCTAGATCTCTCGTCGGAAGCAAGAGACTTTATATCATGTTGCTTACAGCTTGATTCTGCTAGGAGACCACGAGCTGAACAACTATTGCACCATCCTTTCTTACGAATAAAGACAAACAGTTTCGCGAAGCTTTCCCAAAAGAATCAATCCAAACGCTCCGTTACCAATTTGTCTGCATTACAGAGAGAACAAATCACAAGCATGTTTGGCAGAGCCAATGGTGGTAGCTCCTCCAACTTAGCACATTCCAATTCCATCGACCGCAGACTTGAACGTGGGCGTTTAGAGTCCTTGAACAAAGACAACTTGTTGGATGGCGCATATTGTCTGTCGCCGGAAACTGTGTCGTTGTTTACATCCCCAGTCGGTTCGGCCAGCGTGTCACGAGAAAGCTCTGGTGCCCATTTACACGATGATCTTCGCAGGTATGATGCCTCCCCACACAAATCCAACTTGTCATTGAACGTACCTCGACAGTCTGCAAACTTTGTGTTGTAAGCAAAATCAACAGCGTGTGACGCGCGACCACAGCAGAAAAATTTTCGATGATAACGGAGAAACAAAAAGAAAAAAACAGAATCCTGTTGTCTCTGTAGCATTTATACGATCTCCTTGTTTAGCATCTGCCAATATAACCACCTTTCCATGTCATACTCAGACCAAGTGACCTTTGATTTCACGTATAAACCGCGAGAAGAAACCGATTTCAAAGAGATATACCCGGATCTCGATGAGCACGAGCAACTCCCCGTGTTTGTAATCGATAACAGAAACAACAACAACAATGAATCGGACTACGATGAAATAATGGAGATCACGAATAACGACAAACATCATGTGAACTTGGCTGACCTCAAAGCACCTGTGTTCAAGAAGATTGCTCCAAATAAACCGAAGTCGAATCTACGGTTCAATAGACAACTATTAGACTATGGGTTTCAGAACCCTGCAGCAAGCACAACAACAGCCACGCCCACACCCAAGCCAAATACCCCCAGCCACCCATATATCAGACCCTTCCAGCCTGTATCCCTTAAGAGCTCGGCTAAATCAATTGAGAAACTAATAGAAATGAAAAAGAACCTCGTGGAGTACGACATGGACGAACAAGACTATTTGTTTTTGACAAACAGAAACAGCAATCCCAAGAACGTCATCAAGATAACTCCGGAGGTTTTCGAAATCATGATGACGTCGCTAGAGAACCAATGGGATCATCTAGAGTATCGAATGAACTCGGTTATTTCCAATAGTGGCGGCGCAGCTACCAGCACCAACGACTTGGCGAACGCCAACAGCTCTTCCAAGTTGCTCACAATGGGACACAACAATGCCAAGTATGGTAACGACGATGGGATAGTGCCTGGGTCCATCTACGATCAAAAGTGTGCTATCTGTAACGATAGTGACTGTGACAATGCTAATGCTATTGTGTTCTGTGACGGCTGTGATATTGCTGTCCACCAAGAGTGCTACGGTGTAGCGTTCATCCCTGAAGGTCAGTGGTTGTGCCGCAAATGTATGATCAACAAGAATAGAACGACTCAATGTGTTTTCTGTCCAAGTACGACTGGTGCGTTTAAACAATTGGACAACAGTCTTTGGAGTCACGTCATATGTGCCATGTGGATCAACGAGTTGTATTTCGCCAACCCAATCTACATGGAGCCCATTGAAGGGATTGACGGTATTCCTAAAAGTCGATGGAAATTGACATGCTACATTTGCAAACAGAGAGTCGGTGCTTGTATTCAGTGTTCTAACAGAAGTTGTTTCCAAGCGTATCACGTGACTTGTGCTAAGAGAGCCGGTTTGTATATGAACATGACACAAGGAGTGAAAGGGGCTATTGCAAATAAATTGACGTTGAAAACTTATTGTGAAAAGCACGGCCCAGATGATGCAGATCACGATGAGGCTATTATTCTCAAAGGTATTGAAAGGGTGAGACGCTACTACAGAGATACCAAGTTGTTGAATGAACAGAACGCTAGGTTGAGCAAAGTCAGGAAGACGGCCAACAAGTTGAATATATTCAAATGGAACACCGAATCAAATACGCCCATTGCGCCCAAGATGTTTAGTGATGTGCTTGTGGGGATCTTGTACAAGTTGAAGGTAGAGAACCAAATTAGCTTACCCGAAGAGTCGACCAACCAAGTATTAGATTTGAATGTGTTGCCCAATAGAAGCAAGCAAGAGATCGACCAAGACTTGAGGTCCATCGCTGACGAAATGTGTCGGTACTGGTGCTTGAAAAGGGAACTGAAACGAGGGGCGCCATTGATTAGAAAGAACAACAACTTGATTGCCACGAGTTCGATCTTGTACGATTCTAATACATTGAAAAGTGGCGGGGTGTATGACCCAAAGACAAAGTTGAAGTTTGCGGAAATGTTGGTCAGCGACATTGACCGTTTGACAAATATGAGCCAGGGCTTGTTGGAACGTCAGGAGTTGAACGATGAAGTGAACCAGTTGAGCTTTGACGCTGTGGACGGGATTTACTTTCCTTTGAAGCAAGCTATTGAAGGGGTTTTGTCGAGGTTGAACGGGAAATATGACGCTCAGGAGACATTGCAGAGTTACAAGCCCAAGGTAGATGGTGTCTACTCGCTCCACGAGATAACCATGAAGAATTCTCAGTACGGGTACCTGTCAGTGGACGAGTTGGTACTGGATTTGAGCAATTTACAAGAAGCCACCAGCAAAGAGTACAAGCCCAGTTCACATATATTCAAAAAGATGAAGAACTGGATGAACGAGTTCCGCACCAAAGATCTACCATCCTTGAGGCTGTTTGAGCTGCAAATGGACCATGGCGCTGATGATGTTGATGATGGATTTCCCAAAGTGCAACGTAACGGACTAAATACCGACTTGGAACCTGTGGATTACCACGCCGTCTTGGAAGAGAATGATCTCAGTGAGCTTGATGAAGAGGAGGGCGATGAGATTGAATCTCCCGAGAACAGAGCAATTTTTGAGAAATTCCTACATGGGTGATAGAATGAAAGAGAGAGTGTCCCCCCAAAGAAAAATTTGCAATATTCCGCTGGTGCCCTTGGACAAAGACGTGGTACAATAGCCCTGGCGACAATTTGCTACCGCAGGGTTCGTAGTTGTCAGGAGATACAAAGCAAGTCTGTGTCTGGACGAAGAAAGGGGGGTGGCAGCAGAGAAGGCAATGGTTATGCGTGAAATTTGAAGCAAGGCAAACTACGCCATGATTTTGTTGGGTTTTCTTATAGTGTTGCATTGCTTCGTATGCTTGTTCTTGAGAGGTTGCGGTTTGTGCACATAACAGAGTATAGTTAAGGGTTTTCTTTTTGCTTTTTTGGCCTTATTGTGTTGCCAGGTTTGGGGTTTCTGGCGGTTGGGTACATGATGCAAGTGTGGATATTTCACTTCTCTTTTTTTATTTTTTCCTCTGCCTGCATACTGTGGGCCGTCCTATTGCGGTGTCGGTAGTGCAGATCTTTGCGAGAGGGAGAGAGAGAGAGAGAGAGAGCAGAGCGAGCGAGCGAGCGAGCGAAGCGATACCAGGAAAGGTGAAACATCGAAGGATTGTCTCGCGTGAACTCCCAAGCTCGAATTATGCAAGTCTTGCATGAAGATTTATTACACAAAGGTTCACTATTATTACAC
>JAJSEA010000086.1:0-39102 GCA_026724345.1 Candida sp. AC06 | reverse complement strand
TGTAATAATAGTGAACCTTTGTGTAATAAATCTTCATGCAAGACTTGCATAATTCGAGCTTGGGAGTTCACGCGTATGTATTGCTCCTGCTCAACAAAAAAAAAAAAAAAAGCACAAGAAGAAGAGAAAGAAGACAGTGGGAAAATTTCTCCTATATTTCTGTTTAGTATAAAAGAAACAGGAATTCAAGACAAGACAAGACAAGACAAGACAAGACAAGACACAATCATCTAACATTTTACTTAGCTAAACAAACAACAACAACAACAACCCAAAAGACAAAGACAAAGACAAAGACAATCACCACCGAGACAATAATAAAAACTATACACAAAACACCATCTGGATTTTTTTTTGACTTCTATATATATATACTACCCTTATCCAACCCTATTTTGAAGAAAAAGACCACTTCCCTCTCTTTCTTTCTCCCCTCCTATAATGTTCAACCCGAGCTCAACCGCCACGTTCAGACCAAACATCGTCACTACAACCACTACTGCAGCACCTCAAGTACCTAACTCAGCGTCTTCCTCAGTCTCAAACGGATCAAGCAACTCCCTATTCTCAGATATCACAGACTCAACCACCATGTCCACAAACAGTAACCAACCCCCACACAACCTCCACCTTCATCAGCAACAACAACAACAAAACCCACCACAGCAGACAACATTTGGCAATTTTTCAACAGTACCCTCTCCCCCTAGAACCAGCGATCAGGACAGCCCCGACATGCAACAACAACCCACACAGTCCCTGCTGCAAGTGATATCCGGCACAGGAGCATCGTCCAACCCCCCAATCAACCCCCGCGTGTCGTCCAAGTTCACCCACCACGACATCCAGATCTTGCGCCAGTTGTTACTAGCGGGGGAGAAGCACAAGTGGAAGCAGATCACCAAGGAGATCAATAACAGCAGTCACCACAGCGAGCACGTTGCTGCTGCCATGAGCGCCCCACGAACAACTAACGCGGTGACCAGCGGCATCCCGGCTAAAAACGTCCTGCCGACTTTCATCATCAAGCAGTACCAGCAGTTGCTTGGTCTCCCTAACCATGGCTTGTATTATGGAACCTTGCAGTCCTCGATTCCTTACGTTGTTCATGGCTGGAATCAGATTGAAGATGTAGAGTACCAGTTTGAAACTACGGAGTAAGTGTTTATATGAAGTATACGTCGTTTATTGATTTTCGATAGTATGAAGAGTCTGGGAGCAGCCAGAACAATGTATATTTCTATTCCTGCTCAGAACGCTCTTGTAGCTGCACTTGACCCAATCACATTGTAGCCGAACTATTCACCACCTACAAAGTCTACCTCGTCGCCTCCCATCTATATCTTTTGCTTCTTAGCCGGGGTGCCAACATAAAACTCCTGCGTTCGTTTCTTCTGGTTCAAACTCTTGACTTTCTGTCTGGCTCTATACGCCAACTTCTGTCGATATCTCCTGAACCTCGTCGCCACGATTTGCTCTCCCTCCATTAGCTTCCTGATGACCTGGCGCTCGCGCAGAATAAACCACTTGTAGAACTCCATGCTTACCGCGTAGTCCAAATTTATCGTGTCTTCTTGGGGGTAAGGGGGCGGGACCAAGTCATGCGCTTTGACCAGCATGCAGCCCGTGGCGTACCTGAGCAATGTGGCTATTGCATCCTTGGATAGCTTCTTCAACACGTCCTCCCTGTGGGCTAAGTAAATGGGCATCATCTCGTTCTTTGGTCCATCAAGTATCCCTTTCTTGTTCTCAACGTTCACGATTTCATAATTTGGGTCGGTTTCAATTACGCGGAGTACTTCCTGCAAGTATGGCAACAAAGTCTCCTCAAATTGTTCACCAGTCACTCTTGTTTCACCTACTGGGATTGCACATCCCCGGCGTTGCGTGTAGCTAAGCACGTCCTGTGTGTCAAGTGGTTCGTCCTTGTCGATGATAAAGTATTCTTTGAGGATAGACACGGAACCCACACGTAGCTCGTTGATCTGTTTCAGATAATCACTAACTCCCTTGGCTGTAAGTTCTTCTACATCTTCATCCTCCACTGTGTTCTTCAGTTTGTTATTCAACGCCGCAGCTCGATTGGAAGACGTGCTAATTAAATACGGAGCTGGTCCATCACAATCACTCGTCTTCACCACTTCTAGTTCAACTGCGATCACTTTGTCCTCGATTTTCACTATGTAGTTCTGGTATCCCTCTTTCAAAGCACGAACTTCTTTGTTGACAATCATCTTTCGTAAGGTTTGCCACTGATGTATTCTGAACAACAAAGAATCCCAAATATCGACTTTCCCAGCCGTCACCGATCCAGCGTACTGTTGATCCAAGGTGAGGTAATGCACAGCATACTGTGTCCAGATATGGTGGAACACATTCGAAAACATCTCCCTACCGACGTTGAACTCAAGCGCAGACACATACCGGTTGAACTCTCTTCTCTTGACAACGCACTTGTCTTTGATATCCAGGACGTTACTCGCAGTGACTTCCAACTCATCTGGGCATGAGACATCATGATCATCGACAGTGATCTCGTTCCTGAAGTACTCCAACAGCGTGGCATTGAACAGTGGGTCTTCGGCAACAGCCCCGAGTATGCTCGGTAGTAGCACATCAAACTTCCGCTGGGTCTCCACTGAAACCAAACAACACCCGGGTTTCTCATCATTCTTAGAATTAAGCCAACTCTTTGTTTGTTTCAAATAACGATACGATACCGTGCCTTCAGTAAGCTCAGTGTGCGGAAAGTACAAGTACTTGCCACGAGGCGCTTGGTTTGATGATGGATTGTGATTTGGATCATCGCAGAGCTCAACTATAGCCACCTGGAGCGATTCTAGACTGTCTTCAGGAGATAATCCCGCTAAGGAGCACGGAAGTGGCTGAACAGGGGAGATAAACATGTCTCTGTCCTTCGCAAGGAACGTCCTCTGCTTTCTCAAAAGATCTAGCTCTATCTCAGAACACGCCAACAGATGCACGACAAAGTACTCACTCTCCACGCCATGCCCCACCTCATTTCCATGATCATCCTCTTTGGGTATTGTCCATACATCCTCAAGCGACTTAACTCTCTTCGGTAGTGGCTTCACCCCCGGGATCTGTTCAATGAGCAACGTTATCTTCGCTAACGATCCAAGCAACGCAAACCCCAACGCCAAGAACTGCGCTAGTCCAATAATTCCAAAATACGCCCTCTGGGCACCCTCGCACACAGCAAGCATCTTCTGTGCCAACCTAACAATCTGGCTGCGTTTATGCTCGACTCTGCTGGTGGCTGAACGCGGCAATCTGTCGATGTCGACCTGGAGTTTCAAGATCTTGCGGAGCGTCCGCACAGTCGCGCTCAAGTACTTGTACCATGTCTGCTGCCGGTGCTGGTTCCTGGACCGGTGGTGGAGTAGGAACACCGTGTCGTATTCAATCGATAGCTCGCGGTGGATAACGAGGTCCATTTGTGGTTAAATTGATCGGTGTAGACGTATGTACATACACAAAGGCACCATATTTTTTTTTTTCTGTCTTCTTGGCCCCCTCACGCCCCCCCCTGAAATAGCGGTTTGCGCCGCGAAGAAACCTAAGTTACCGCGAGAAAGAATTACACCACAGCTTGTAGGCATTTCGCAAACCTCGCCATGAAAGTGTTGGAGCCAAGACAGATATTAAGCTTTTAGAAGATGTAATTTCGTTACTAGTCACGTGGTCGAATTCGGGTTTGTCTCACAATAGCTTGGTGGAGACGTGGAGATTTAAGAAGGGGGACTGAGGAGTGTTTCCGACACGGGACACGACCCTCAATTTCTACTATAAAAAGGGGAGGAACGAACTTGCGTAACTCAGGTAGAAAAGATTCTACAGTAGGAAGCTTTTCATAGGTTTGTTTGGATTTTCCGCTTTGCGGTTTGCTTTTGGGTGATATGCCTGGGGTTAGGTTTTTTTTGATACCATACTACTAACGTCGTGACATCAGTTGTAGCATTCATCTATCCAGGCACTCGTTGTCCGGATAGCACTTTAATATATACGTTTTTTATTGTTTTATATGACTGTTTGCTGTAGTTTCGACATTGACCGACTGTGTAGCACTTATCTCATTCTTGTCAGTCGTCACGCAGAGGCATCTTCCGTCGTTTATCTCAGGGACGTCGACGAACATGAGTTGTATACCCCGATATCAGACACTGTTGAGAAGAGAGAACGACGTAGATTGGAGAGACGTAACGGATGCCTCTTAGAGGGGTGGATAACGTATTCTGAGAGATTGGTGGATCTACTGATAAACCTCCGTATAACACGATAGAAACTAATATACATTAATGCAAAACACGCCATTCACATCAACGAATGATGGAACGAGCAAGTGCTATAAGTAAGGTAGAATGTCAGTACGTATCTTCATATATGAGTCAAGGAATTCCTCAGGGAAACCCTTTCTCACCATTCATTATTTGCTATAGCCCTGGAATCTCTAGTTGCTAAATCCTTCACGCTTTTTTCATTTTTTTTTCTTCTCACGTCTTCCTTTTATACTGTTGGTAGACAATCCGGGTCGTGTCCGCTTTTCAAAACAAATCTCCCACACGTGACTTTTTCCATCATTTCCTAATATAAATCAAAAAAGAAAGGATTCATTTCTATAACCTATACATATACGTAAACAAAAGACGAACAAGATCACCATTATAATCTACTGTTGTAGCGATAACCAATCTAGATCTTTCTCATCTATTCTATCCCCAACATCCACTTTCTTCTTCGTCGCAGACGCCTTCTTGCCCACGCCATTACCGTTACTTATACTTCCGTTCTTCTTCAACGGAGAAGGAAACAAGTCATCGCCATCAGGAGTCGAATTCGACGTGTTCACATTATTCCCGCTCCCGTTTCCGTTGCCATTACCCCCACTGCTCGAATCCTCTGGCTTCTTCAGCTGTCTCTGTCTCTTCTTAATCACGTCCGTCTTCAACGCAAGCGGACGCACGACACCATGAAGTTTCAAAAACAACCCACACGCATTACACAATGGCTGGCCCTGTGGATTACGTCTCCATAACGGCGTCGTCTTGGTGCCACAGTTCGTGCACGACGTGATTGCCGTCGTGGTGCTTGAACTCGTCGTGGACTCCGGGCTCGTGGTGCCCTTCTTGCGTGACTTGGTCGTGACTCTCTTCTTGGTCTTCTTCGGGAGTGGTTGTTGGGAATGGTGCTGGAGGTGTTGCTGTTGCTGCTGTTGTTGTTGATGGTGTTGTTGTGACATGTAGTCGCCGTCGTTTGGGTTGGCGTCAAAGTACAACGAGTCGGAATGTAGACTGTGGGGTTGTGGTTGGTGGTGTGGTTGGCTGGGCAATGTGATGCCGCCAAAACTGGACGATTCAGTAAGACTCGAGGAAAACTGGGACTGTAATGGGGTGTGTGACATGGATCGTAGGCTGTTGTTGTGGTTGAACTCAGGCAAACTGATCATTGATTCTTGTCGTAATAGACTATTGGGAGTAGCTGTGGCTGGCGCCATGGCAGTTATGCTAACCGTGGAGTTGAATCTAGCCTGATGGTTGCTATTGTTGATGTTTTGTGGGGATGTCATGGTGAGCTGGGTGCTGGTTGGCACAACTGTCGACAACGAAGAGGAGATACTGGTGGACGTTTCGTGGTTGTAGTGGTGGAGGAAATCATCAAACAAGGGCTTCTCATTGTACGAGGAATGAACTGAATCATGTTGTGGGTGGAATTCCTGGAAGTTTTGATTTGGACCTTCAAACGCCAACGGATCTAGCGAAAACTCAAACGCAGAAGAAAGCGACTCAACTGTTTCGGGATGGACTTGGTTGAAGTTGTTGTAGTGCTGTTGCTGTTGTTGCTGTTGTTGATGGTGGTGAAGTTGTTCCGACAACAAGGAAATAGCTGGCTTTTCAGGCTGGATCATAGGTGAAAACGGAGCCGGACGCTTCCTAGTGCTTATCGACGTCATACCACCAGCAGAACTAGTAAGATCATCATTTTCGTCTATGTCGTTATTGTTCGCATTATTGTTACTGTTCTGGCCAATTTTCCGAATATGAGCAACATAGTCGAACTCTTCACCAGTAGGGTCCAAAATCTCTTCAACAATGCTATTATCGTCGTGGTGGATGCCCGGGATAGCTGATTTATTGTTAGTAAAGATTGATTTGTTGTTAATGTACATCATCCTCCAAGTCAAATTCTCCATTCTTGCCTGATAAGGTAACGATTCACGAGCTCTGTTGTACATCTTCCATAGGCTTTCAATGTTGTCGACTTCATGGGTCAAAAGCAGCGATAGTTTGAGACTTTTGGGGAAACTAATTTGTGAGAAGGAAGACGCAAGGGAAGACGCTTTCTTGTTACTGTTGGTGTTAGACGGTGGGAACGTTGAAGTGGTTGATGACGGCGAATACATGGGGTGATATTTACCTGTTGAGTTATAGTTTATGTTCATCGTGGGTTGGTGTGTGTAGTGAAACCTTGTGTAGGTGGCTTTTTGATTTAGTGGTATTCGGTGTTATCAGGGGGTAAAGGTGGTGGTGATAGTGGTGCTGACCAGGAGTGAATTAGCTAGAAAGCAAGAAAAGCAAGCGATATATATAAAAGAAGAAGCTGAAATCGAAAGTTGGAAGTTGGAAGTGGAAGAAAGGAAGTGGGACTAGAAGTAGACTTGGAATTGGATATTTAATTTGTTTGTATGGCGAAAGAAAAGTTGAAAGATTTTTAAGAAGCACAAGTCAATATGGGACGTGTGTTGCTCTCTCTCTGGGTTAGTGTGTTTGTTCGCTGTAGAACATTGCACAAACACAAACGTATTATAAAGTGTATATACAGGGATCCCGAGGCGAACTGCCTGTTGAATGGGATGCGATTACCTAACAATGCATCCTGTGGGTGCTTGCATTCATTTGGGATACGGAACATCTGATAATATTTCCGACCACCACTTGCTTTCATTGGGCAGATTGTTCCTCCCCCCCACGGCAGGCTTTTCTTGGGCGCGAGAGACAGAGAGAGGGCTCTTGCCGTGTTCTATTTTTCTTTTTTTGCAACAATTCTCCCGGGCAGTGTAATCCAACCAGTAGAAACTGAGCACACCACAGCCTACACAAGAACCGGGTTAGTTGATTCTGGTCATCTGTTCTTGTGTTAGTCAGGATATGTTGCTGGCAGATGTCCAACCAGAAACCAAGGTCCAATGAAGCCGTAAGTTACAAAGCAAGAGGAACATACAGGGCACGTGATATCTTCTGTAATTGGGTAAATTGCAAATGACACAAAGTCGAGATGGTGCGTTCTGATTGGTCCGATAAAAAAAACTGATAATCAGAAAGTGAAAAATTGAAAGAAAACAAAAGAAAAACTCAATTGTGCGATAAGAAAATCACGCACTCACTCACACGCCCGTCTCCCGCGGTGAACACTGGGCGTTGGGCGCAAGGTGGCCCCCCCAGGGTGGAAGTAAGAGAGGTCGAGCGCTATAATTAGCGGGTAAAGATTGAGTTTTTTTTTTAAAATTGTTCCAACGGGAACTGCCATCCGCTCGACAATGCAATTTGATTCGTCGTTGATTACTCTGTTTAGACTTCCCAACTGCAACTGCAACTGGCCACACCCTACCCCCTTGCTTTGCTTCTTCTGCTTGACACCGAACGGATCAAACACACCACGACGGCTCTTACGTAGACAGCATGCATAGCTTTATTTCAGTCTGTGTCATTTGAGTGCAAACAGCTTATCTGTGGGCTCTGTGATTGGTCAGGTGATCCACTCCCTCGTTGGTGGAGATGAAATAAAAGTTACTCTTTTGCGCTTACACAAATTGCTTATCAAGAGGACAAACCCACGCACCACACACAAGGCTACAACTTCCCTAGTTAAGCTTTCCAACGTCTGCCCATCACTCCATCTCTCTCTTTGTTGTGCGGTGGGGGAGGGAGGTGGTAAACAATTGACCTCGTCTAGCTCTGGCAGAGGTCAAAAAGAATTTCATATGCTTGGTCGACTAAATTTTTGACAAGACCATGGCTTTTACGATGCGAATAGCCATCGCAATTTCATTCCGATCGGTTGTAAGTCGCTTACTAGGTGGGAGTGAGCGTAGCCATTGACGAAGCAGCCAAACTGTTGAGAACGGTTGCGAAAAATGGAGCTTATTTAAATGAGCAAAAGAGTGAAAATCGCGACACGTGAGCGTGTCCCCCATTGGCTCCAGTGGATATTATTTGCCGTGCGCGCGCACACACACAACCAGGCAACCTTAACTCCGTGTGACATTTTCCGGGTTCCACGCCCGCGCATAACCAGGGCTCTGTCAAGTGAGAAATCTCGGCCATTTAGAGAAATCCGAGATATAGATGATCAACAAAAGTTGATTCCTTTCCTCGGGGTCCGAGGAATGAGCGGCTAGGAACAAGAAATGACCCGCAATGATTGCGGAGGCTCCCTTTTTTTTGTTTTTGTTTTCTGTGTGTAAATCCTCTGAATGATTGTCGGATTGGAACACAAAATTCCGAGACTCTCCACGAGGCTATGAACCCTTTACTGCAAAAACGCTATCAAAAGAATCCACTCCCACAGGGCTCAACAGGTGATGGGGTTTTGCCAGCAGGGTTACAAAGTGATATGCTTGTATCTTGAAAAGACAAGCACATGTCCTCTGCCCAAGATCATGCAACCCAGATATCCCACTGCATTCTTTTTGTCCTCGAGTACGCTATCAGCCTTTGTTATAAGCCAGATGGAGATAAAAAGTATAATGGCAAAGATTGCCCCCTCCAGAGCCAAATGCATCTTTTAACATACCATCCGCTTTGTAACATAAACTATCCACTTTATCCAGCCATCCTTTTATGCTCCACTGCATCCCATCAACAATAACAGTGCATGTAAAGACGATCTTTGAGAGCCAAAGCAAAGTGTAATTACAAGAAGCTAACATTCTTCAGCTTCGCTTCCTCTCCCACCGAGACCTAAGCAAGAGTCTTACTGGTGTGAAAAAATCACTCATTGGTGAGTAATCTTAGTAAAAGTCGTAAAAAATGCCGCAATTGCTAAATTAAGAATGTTGCAAAACTTTTTTTTTTTCTCCTGTGCTCGTCTAACAATAACAATCACAATCACTGGACGAACGCTGAGCCTTGTTGAGGTTGGTCCGATGGATTGATTGTACCTTGAGTCAAGGGTTGATCAGACAGTCCATCATTTCTTTTTCATTGATGCCAGGTACTCGATTGCCTATGAGTACTGTTTTATTCAAGCATTTCCTTTACCTCTGGACCTCCTTACATGAAGAAACAGCCTGTGGTGGAAGACAAGTGCTGATTGCAAAGCGACTGCACACCTCATGTTTCAGCAAAGAACGCAAATCAAAATACTAAAAGCAGAAAAAGAAATTACCGGCCCCTCCACTCCACTCCACCACCACTAGAAGAAGATCCAGACCTTGGCTTTGGGGGGCTATTGGTTAGATTAGTTCTTCATTGTGTGGATTGCAAATCTATATCGAGAGATTAGAGTTTAGACAATGGATTGTGCATGTACCATACCCTTCTAAACCAGCTCTTCTCTAAACTATCATTCTTCTGGCAAAACATGACCTTAAGGTAGTTGATAGTATCCGCAACGGCTTAATTGCTACACTCTCACCCTCCCATCCCTTTCACTTACAATATGTAAAACCAGAAACACCTGAGACTTACTTTGTATCACATTCTTTATTTCAGTTCATGCACCTAGGAAACGGGAAAAAAAAATTCGCAGTTGTTTATATTTTGTGTTAATCAGGAACTCACTTCTTCTTCTTCTCCCGCTCTATCTTGCTAATCCTTCAGAGAACAAACAAACAGCAGGGATTTACAGTGGTGTACAAAGACCACACGTAAACATTATCAACAGTGTGGATGAAAAAAAAAAACCAGCACTTGAACAGAGGTGGTGCTGCTGATAATTAAAGGAGACATGAATGCGCTATTTCAGGTTGGTGCCATGACGATTCGAAAGATGTGGGAGTCCACCTCGTTGAGTTTATACCTATTGTAGAAATCTAAATCACTCCCTTTCACGCCCGCCGTTGGAGGCAAGAAAGAGCAGGTTATCCCTGGACAGAGAACAAACGAAACAATTATAACTGGGGCGCTGCCCTCTATTGAAATGTATTGTTCTTACTGTACGCGGTATTGCTTAATGCATTGTTTAAGCACGACAGAGAAAAAAAACAAAAGTGAGAATCTGCACAGGCTGCAAAAAGAAGAATTTCCTGCAAGTCCACAGGATGAGTGGGTGAATTGGTGGGTAGTAGTTAGTGGGTTATTGTTGCACATTTCCAAATTATACAATATGGGAAAATAGTTTAACAAAGAACTCCCCCCCTTCAATATTCATGAACTCACCTCAACCACAGTTGTGCATAAATGAATGAAATACATTCCCGAATTTCAATCTCATGAATTATAAAAAGGTCACATCTTGCCCCTGCTCCCACCACTCCAACTAAAAGCCGTTCATCCTCTCCCATATTTACCATCTCGTTATAAAGAATGAACTTCTACTTAATTCCACCAGTATCGTACCAAACCCAAGAGAAATTAAAACAACAGCACAAAAGGAAATCCCAACGTACCAAATCCCCCACCTCCTCCTCTTCCAACTCCTCCACAAGATCACGCAGATCCACACAAACAGAGCCACCCCGGTCCGAGTCCGTATCTTCATCCAGCGCATCCTCCCGCAAGAGCTTCTCCTTGAGCTTGTCCTCGGCGTCCAGCATCGGCTCCGCTGCGTCGACGTCGCCCAACCGCAAATCCACCTCTCTATTGACAAGAAAGAAACTGAATCACAGTCACACTGCCCAGAGCCCAGGGAAGATGGCGGACTGGGAAGAGGACGCACAGAGCGTGAACTCCACGGTTTCAAACGGGTCCATCAAGACCAACAATTCGTGTTTCAACTACGAGAGCAATACGAAACTACACGAGATCATAACAAACACGTCCAAGTCGTCCAAGAAACACCACCATCATCATCATCATTCACATAACCACTCGCCGTCGCCGCTTGGGGGACATCCGGGGAAGGAAAACGTGTACCGGTGCTTGAACTTGACGAATGAGAAACAGTACAATGATTACTATTACGACGACGAGGACGGCAACGATGGCGTCGACGAGCGGGAGATAGGGTATGACTTGGAGTTGGAACCGGAAGAAGAGGAGGACGATGATGTGGATGAGCTTGCTGATGAGATAAGAACGTTGTATTCGGATGCTAGTTCGATATTCAGCAGGCGTACATCTAATAATAAGCCTCTGATATTTGGTGGGAGGAATAATAATGGGGGAGGTGGTGGTGGTGAGACGGCGTCGTTGTATTCTGATGCTAATTCGATATTTAGTCGCAGAAAATGATAATGTCCTTCGTTGCGTATTCAATTCTTGTGTGTGATGTGTGTGTATACAATCTTTTTGTGTTTATTTATTGATTTCATATATATACTTTTTTGTTTTTGCAATCTAACTGAGGATATCACCTAAGGAGATCTTAGACCTGCTTATGCTTTCAACTATTGGTTCGACTGGCTTGGCGGGGATTTCTTCCTCTTTGAACTCGATGATGTTTGGAGTGTATATCAATTCCAATCTATCCAACTCGTCATCAATGCCGTAGTTTTCACCATTCAATGGTTTGCCAATACTGCTCTCTTCTTCTTCTTCTTCGTCGTTGATACCTTCCACCTTGTCATCTTTGCCACCATGATAACATGATTGACACAACACACTCTCATTGGATTCGCTCTGCGGCCACCAAATCGGAGAAGTCTTGGTTTGACATTTATCACATACATGAACCACTCGCTTGGTTGAATCAATGATATCATCTTTCAATTGGTAATACTGTTTAAAGTTCTCAATGTAGTTCATCAGCTTCAATTGCCCCGATATCTTGGAGGTCTTGTTTTTGAGCAAGTCTTCCAAGAACAACTGCATGAGTGGTTTCTCTTCATTGTCAGATGAGTTGGATCTGGTGGTGACTCTCTTACCTAGCGTTCTCAAACTCAAGATGGTCTCCTTTGATTGATCATGTTTAGGGCAAACCAAGATTGCTTTCAACTTGCCAGTATGCCCTTCAGCTTTAACCAAGTTATCCTTGGATTCGACCAACTTGAAACCCAACTTGAAGTTGGGCGTGTCTTGAGCACACGTAATGTGATAATAGTGATCTTTGTCATCACACAACTCACACTTGATAATAGCTCCATTTTTGGTCTCACAGATTTCACAGGTGTGACGATGGTTGTTCAAAAAGATCTTATCCACACTATTGATGGATAACGTATTGGTGATGTTCTCATTGAACTTGGTTCCTTTTGGTTTGTGGAAATCAACATGCTCGCTGTTGAAAACCGCACATAGCAAATGACACCACCTTCCGTTATCTATAGGCTTCAAGAAATCTGGTCTGACGAATGGTGATCCCAATATGGACAACTCGTAGTTTGCCTCATTGGCAAGACAACAGCAACAAGAATAGATGGCCGAGTGTACAGGTCTCATGTCGTTAGTACATGGCTCACATAACCACTCTTTCACCGGAGATTTCATGTTCTCGATACCAGCAACTGAAATTCCAGCACATGATGCGTGAACGTTAACACCACATGATGAGCAAATCAACATTTCTATCAAAGAAGAAGTAGAATTATTGTCGTGTTCTCTGCACACACAGCAATTTCTTTCTGATGGTTCAAATGGGAGTTCAATCGACGATGCAGGAACTTGAATAGTTGACAAGTGAGAATATACATCTGCTAGTTGCCTCACACGGAAGTTCTCAATCAAGTCAGTGATGTACTCTTTGGCTTTAGCTAACGGAAGCTTCTTCACCAATTTTTTAACCTCGGGTGCTTTATAATTCTTGTTAAACAAAAGTTCCTTGATCTTGTCATCAGAAACCTTGTCATGCAACTCAGGCTCGGCTGGAGCCGCAACAGCAGTCGAAGCAACAGGTTTAGGTGTTTCACTCTTTTCTTCCTTGACTCGTGATCTTTTCTTTGCTGGTGTGGACGACAGTGGCAGTGATCTCTTTTTCGTTTCATGCTTGACTTCCAGGGCTGGACTGAGGTTAGGCAGCGACGTCAGCTCTGTTGTAGTTGGTGCTGAAGTTGTTGGCGGTACCAGAGCAGCTGGCGGTGTTGGAAGTGTCAGCATGCTTTGAGCGTGTTCCAAGATCGCTGTCGCATCACTGGCCAATTCCGGCTCGACTTTCTTTTTCCAACCGTTACCTTTACCGTTGGATACCTTTTTAGAAATTTGCGTTGGGTCTTCCCATACAACAGCGTACCGTCTCCATAATCTTGCGCATCTAAAACACAACGCCACGACTTTGTTTTCCGGGTTGAGCTTTTTGGCATCATGTCCAGTGATTCTGAACCACCGCAGGGATGAATTGGTTTGACAGTGTTTGCACACAAATGACTTCTGTGTGGGCATCTTGGAGCTTTCATACGAAGAGTCATCCTCTGGATTCGCCAAGTCGTCAAGTTGCTGTTTGACAGCTTTTTGTTCGTCTTTAACGATATTCTGCACCTTCTTTTGTATTCGTCCCTCGTAATTACCCCAGATTTCTCTACCATTTGGAGTTTTCTTCCACAAGTAGTAGAATCGGACAACCATGGCTGAAGGCTGAGTCTTCACCTTCTTGTAAACAGGATACAATTCACTTCCAAACTCACGAACACCATTCTCAAAGCGTCTAATTTCCTCTTTGCTAAACACGGGCTCTTTAAGCTTTTTCTTATCTAACTTTTGCGCTTCCTTAAATGCTAGGTCAGCGTCACCATCGTGCTTCATATACGACAACAATATCGAATCCATGAAATTTGGCGAGTTAGGAGACAAATCGAGCGACTCGGCTATTGGTGCACACCTGGCGACGTATGCATCAAGCTTGGCAAAATCGTCATCAACATCCTCTTGCCTGTTCTTCCACAACAAAGTGCACGTCTCTCCCTCGCCATCGTCTACTCCACGTTCAATGTACCCCTTTGGTCTGGGTTGTAGCCAAGATGGATATTCCTTGGGGTTAATATCGGCATACTCTTTAGGAACTTCTAGTTTGACCGGTTCCTCCACAACTTCTTCAGGAGTATTCTTCGATCTTGGTCTCTTGTTGTTTTGGTTGCCACCACTGGGTTTTTTCTTTTGGGGCTTGTCCACATCATAATACACAATAGGATGACCGTCACATTCTGGGATATATACAGCTTGATGCTTCGTTCCTATTCTCGTCGATGCTCTTGGGTATGGAGATCTGTCGTCGACATCAACACCATCTTCTAGTCTTGCATATTGCCCCAAGTACCTCATACACCATTCTTCTTTGACTCGTCTTTGCATGAATGTGTTTCCCTTGTCTTTATGTAAAAACTCAATGGCCAAGTTCTCATACTTTGGCAATGTCGAATTGTTGACAACCGATTGTTCACGAGAAGCAGGCGTTGGTTCTCGGCTAAGCTCAGCCTCTAAAGAACTCAACACACTCAATTCACTAGCTAGTTGGTCTTGATTTGATGATTTGTTGTCTGACAACATGACAAGCTTCTTCTGGTGGTATTCTAGTTCGTGTTTCTTGGTACATGTAGCACAAGACCAAGAGAACCCACGGCTAGGTTTCTTCAATAAAGGCGGGTCCAAACAGTACATGTGGTAGTATTTTTCACACTCACCACAACTAATCGAATCGGGGTTATCACACCATTGCCCACATATCTCACAGCTGCACGAATTGGAACTGAAGGAGTTCAACAACGACTTGGTCCGTTGACTCTCGACAAAGATAAACTCGAATCTTTTGTTCAAGGCAATCAAGAAATTTCGACTCTTGGAGTTTTCAATCTCCGCATACTGTAGCAAGTTCGCCGTCAGCAAAACATCGTAAAACTTGATCATATAACGGTCAAACAATTTGTCAAAGTAGAAATGGTTTGGTTTTTGAATATACGTCTCAAGTGCCGAGGAGGCAGTCGGCGATACAGACTTCTTGGTGCCTCTTTTAGTTTCTTTCAACTGTTCCTGGCTGAACTGGTCTTCAATATCTTGTTTATGTCGGACTTCAACTAAACCTCTGAACGAGCTGATCGGGCAAGTATCTGTGTGCATTGATGCAAACAACAATCGCGAATCCGATGTGATTTTGGATATATCTCTTGGTCTATAAAACCACTGTATCTGGAATGTATAATCTTTGGCATCGACAATCTCTCCGGTGGAATCTATGGAGGTGGATTTCTGGTTGCTATTCTTGTGCTTAAACCCCATGATTCTGCCAATATAGTAAGGTTCGCCAGGAGGTTCACTAATCATGTAAATGTACTGACCCTTGGTGAGATTGAAGACTGTTGGTTTAGTCTTTCGTCTGCCATTACTATTCGTGGATGGGAACTGGTTCGGGCAGTACAACGTTTGTGTCGTTATGTCAATGTAGGCGTCGGTCAAGTCCAACCTGAACGAGAAATAATCCTCTGGCTTCGGAGGGGGTTGCCAGTTATTTGGCACCTTGTTGGGAGTAGAGGTTCCATTCGACGACGGTGAATCGTCATTCTTGGGCGTTGATCGCTTGACGGAGTTGGAATTGCTTGCTCCACCTGCTGCTGCTGCTCCTGCTCCACCTCCACCTCTCCTCCTCGACACGGAACTAGTCAGATTCACCGAGTTTGAGGCAGACATAGAATTCAGGGAGTCGTACTCTAGGCTGTTGAGGTCGATGGAGTCATTGTAGGTCTTGTTGATTGTCGCCTTCCGTCTCGGTCTAGTGGTTGTTTCCGACATGGCGGCCCTGGACTGGTGGTTGAGTGTTGTTCTATGTTAGAAAGTATGAAAAAAAAATTTTCCGCTTAGTATAGTGGGATATTTGAGTAAGAGTTTGGGGGGAGGGAAGTTTGGTTATAATTGGGTTGATGGGGTCATGTGACCGTGTGAATGGGGGAAGGGTGGTAATAGTTTGATGATAATGTTGTAACTATCTGGCTTTGGTAGAAAGAAGACAGGGTAATTATACAGAGAAGAAAAGAGAGTGCAGTGAATACTGGAATATTTCATACATATTGGCATAGGAGGAGGAGGAGGAGGAGACAGTGAGACACAAGGGAAGCAGAAAAAAAAATTTTAAAGTATGGAAAGTAACAAGACAGCTGTGTGGGAAAGTAACATAACCAGTGTATGTATGACTTTCTTCCAACCTCCGTTGCAAAGAAAAAAAAAACAAGAGAGAACAATGCACCTTCAACCTCAACCGTCAAAAACCAAAAAAACGCCCCGAGCTCAATCGATTTACAGCCAGATGTCTATTCGTCAACTACTCATCAACTACACAATCCCACTCTTGAGCGCGCTCTCAATCTTCTCAATCTCTTCAATACTACTAGCAACTTCCAACTTCTTCAACAACTCTTGTTTCTCCTCCTCCGTTAGCTTCTTGACAACGTTATTCACCTGCTTGTCGACTTTGCCGTTCTGGACACTGGCGTCTCCTGTCTTGCTTAACAACTTTGATGCTTCTTTATTAAACACTGTGTGGTCTTGCCCAAACAATTCCTCACCTTGTTGTCTCTCTGACTGCTTGACCTTCTTGAAATCCAACACTTTCAAAGACGGTATCAACCAGATGATAAACAACCTATAGTTCTCCAACTCCGTGATGGGATTGCCTATCAACACTAGTGTTTCAAGTTTCGGGAATTTGTCCTTGAAGTTGGCTTGAAACTTGTAGATATTGTTGTTGTACAACGTAATTGACTTTATTTGGTTTTGCAGCGGGAAAGCATCATCATCTATGTACAGTATGTTGTTATTAGACAACAACAAATCTTCAAGCTTGTTGAAATTGGGAGGGATGTTGCTTAGTTTGATCAAGTCGTTGTTGGACAAGTCTATCACCTGAAACTTGTCATTTGTGATACTCAAGTTCTCCAACTCTGTCAACCCCAAGTCTCGTAGTAGAATGGTTAATTTACCCTCTGGGTTCAATATTATGGGAGCATCATTGATTAGCTGTGACGTTAGTCTCATGGGTTATGGGTGGCTGAAGATGGGCTGTCTGGAGATGGTTGCCATATTTCGTGAAGCTTTTTCGTTTTGCAAATGCGCGACAACCACAACAGCAGGAGAAAACTGACAACCAAACTTACTGTGAGCGAGCAAGCGAGAGAACGAAAGAAAAAAAAAATACTTAAGATGAACACAAACCACAACAAAACAAACTTATCTATCACCATCTTGCCAGCCCAACCGTCCTTTCACTACCATCACGTCAAGTCGCATCACGTCTACCCTTTCCACAATGATTGAACTAGAGGATAGAGAGATCCCTGTGATACCAGGAAACAGGTTAGATCACGAGGACGCTCAAGAATTAAGACTCATGATTGCAGAGTTGTTGGGCAGAAGAAGCACCTCTTTCCCAGGGTCCCAACCTGTTTCCTTCGAAAGGAAGCACCTAGAAGAGACCTTGTTGAGTAAAGACTATTTCGTCTGTGAGAAAACCGACGGGTTGAGAGCGTTGCTTTTCTTGATTAATGACCCTGAAAAGGGTGAAGGTGTTTTCTTGGTCACCCGTGAAAATGACTTTTACTTCATCCCAAATATTCATTTCCCGTTGACTACTCACGAATCCGAAGAGAATCCAAGCTACCACCACGGGACGTTGTTGGATGGCGAGTTAGTCTTGGAAAACAGAAATGTCAGCGAACCCGTCTTGAGATATGTCATATTCGATGCATTGGCGATTAATGGCAAGTGTATAGTTGACAGACCGTTGCCAAAGAGATTAGGGTATATCACGGAGAATGTCATGAAGCCGTTTGACAACTTTAAAAGAAACCACCCGGAAGTCGTCAATGCCCCGGATTTCCCATTTAAAGTAGGGTTCAAAACAATGTTGACGTCATACCATGCCGACGATGTATTGAGCAAGATGGACCAGTTGTTTCATGCTTCCGATGGGTTAATTTACACATGTGCTGAAACTCCGTACGTCTTTGGCACTGACCAAACGTTGTTGAAATGGAAGCCTGCCGAAGAAAACACTGTCGACTACCAGTTGGAGTTTGTTTTCAACGAAGTGCAAGACCCAGATTTGGATGAAAGAGATCCCTCGAGCACGTATTTGGATTACGACTCCAAGCCAAATGTTATCAAATTGAGAGTGTGGCAGGGAAGTAACGTCCACACCGACTTTGCCAAGTTGGATCTTTCCGACGAAGACTGGGAGAGATTGAAAGCGTTGGGTGAGCCATTGCAAGGCAGAATTGCCGAGTGCCGTCAATCATCCAGCAAGAAGGGATTCTGGGAAATGTTGAGATTTAGAAACGACAAGAGTAATGGGAACCATATCAGTGTGGTAGAAAAGATTTTGGTCTCCATTAAAGACGGTGTTAGAGAGAAGGAGGTTATAGAATCATGTCCAAAAATATCAAGAGCATGGAAGAGACGAGAAATGGAGAGGAGAAGCAAGCACAACGGCATGGGACCACAACGCAATTCGATACCGCATGGCGAGGAGCCACCAGCAAAACGACCAAGAATCAACTCCAACGGCCACCACGAACACCACCAGCAACAACAACCCCCACCACACAAACCACAACCCGCACAGCCACCCCAGCAACCAATGCTAGACGATATCCCAACTTACGAAGATAGTGACGACGAGTAAATAGAATGCTTTAAACAAAAAGAAAAAAAAAACAAGACACTGTATAATTTGTACTATAAATAATTATTATAAAACACGTATATAAAGACAAGCAAAACGAATTTTTCTCTAAGCCCAGGTTTGTAATTGTTCATGGAACTCGGCCTTGTATTTTGATTGGTCCAAGTTCTCCTTGACTGCGTATCTAACTTCATCAACCATAGCTGGGTGACCACAGGTGATGAACCCAATAGGACCATTAGTTTCTTGGATGTCCTTCTTGATTTGCTCTTCGATGTTTGGACGGCCCTCGATAAACTCGATGTTGGAGAAAGTTTCCTTGATGAGTGATATGATTGATTCGCCAGATGAGTCCGAAGTACCACTAACGGATTTCTTTTCATCGTAGTCGTCGTTCTTCTCACTACTGCTCAAGTCCTTCTCCAAGTTAAGTGGGGATTCAAAGCACTCCAACCCAGAAGCGTCCGATGGTTTGGTGACGTAGATGGTTGTATTGATGGATGTCTTCTTCAAGTACAACAACTCCTCCTTGAACCAAGTCAACGACTTCCAGTTTCTGACAACCCACACCAACTTGATCGATTGGTTCTTAGCCTTTTGTGCCACGTCGACACACTCGGAGTAGATACCAGGAATACCGTTACCACCCGCAAGGTAGACCAAGTTGTCACACGTGCGGCCAGCACCACTAGGTTCACCATATGGACCTTCAACCAAGACTCTCACTTGGCCAGTCTGACCTGGGGCGTTGTACAAGCTCTTGGCAATGCTCTTGGTGATACCGTCCTTGATCTTGGTGTACAAGATGATCTTGTCGTCGTGTTCACTGGCGGTGAATGTGAATGGATGGGATTGCCAGAACAACGAAGGCTTGACGAAATGGATGAATGCGTGGCCGCCAGGGATGGACTTCCAGTACTTTGGCTTTGGGACAATGATCTTCAACGTTTCGTCGCCCTTAATGGTGACTTCAGCTTTCGGAGCACCGAAGAAGATGATTCGGCCGATACGCACGGCACGGTCAAACACCCACACGCCGATCGAAGCCCACATGAAGTCACCGTATCCCATATGGTCAAGATGGTAGAACCCACCAACGACGAATAACGTAGCGAGGGTGATGTGGATCAAGAAGAAGACTTCGTAGCATCTGCGTCTAAAGAACAACATGGCTTGGAAAAGAATAAAGCCACCAGAGATACACGCCACAGTACCCCAGATCATGAACTCACTAGTCATACGTTTCTTGTACTTGCCGGTAGCTTTGTCGGATACGGAGAAGGCAATGGCGTGGACAATAACCAAGAGCACCGAAATACGTGAGATCCATCTGTGGTACATGATGAAGGTAGCAAAGTCCCAGCCGGTCAACCATTGCAAGATGTTGTTACGGCCACCAAACAAGATCAACAATGGGATCAAGTAACTCACGGTGATACCGGTTCTGTCAGCGATGAAGTGACCCAATTCAGCTGCTTTGGTGGTGTATTGTGGGTTGTCACTAACATGGTGGATGTGCAAGGCGTTCAAGAACCCTGTGAGCAAGACAAAGACAACGATGATGACGGTTTCAATTCTGCTTGGAATCAATCCGTCAAAAAACCCGCCAAATCCCAAAGTAAACTCCTGGGATTTCTTCTTGGAAAAGGTGGCAGGCAAGAAAACGTTCTTTCTGAAGAAGTTGACAACTTTACCGGTGATCTTGGAGTATGTCTTGGGGAACATTTTAATGAACAAGTTGACACACATGGAAATAGCAATGACCCCGGCCCAGTAACCCAACAAGATGGCACCATAGTCTAAGGAAAGGTTGAAGTTGTTGTAGTACATGGTGTAGGCTCTTCTGAATGGAACGAACGGCTTGTTGTAGTTGATACGCAATGGGGTATCCAAGACCTTCTCTTCTTCGGAGTCACTCTTACCACCTTTGCTGTCACTCTTGCCCCCACTCTTTTCGGCTCTCTTGTCCTTGGACTTCTTTGCCTTTTCAGCATAATCGGTTCCATTGGCTTTGAATTCATCCTGGATCTTAGCATACTTGGTGAAGAATTCTTCACGTGTGGAGTTACATTCCTTGTTGAAGGCATCAAGAAGACCAGTGTTGTTGTTATAACCAGTAACGAAACAATCCGACAAAGTGCCAAAGCCAGGGTCTTGGTTGCAGTAACATTTCCAGTTGAACGAGTTCTTCTTACCCGTGGACTTGCACACGGTTCCGAATTTCGCGATGTATTTGGTACATGCCTGCATGGCAATGTCTAGCTCCTCATACTGCTTGGGAGACTTACCGGAGGCCTCAGCAAGCACGACGAATGTGAGGATGAATGGTAGGAAACTTAATACTTTCATCTAGCAAAAAGGAAGCTCTCTTGTTTGTTCCTGTCCAAGGAAAGAAGTAATAATGGTGTGTGAAAATAGAAGCTGCAAAAGAGAAAAAAAAAATCATTATAACATAGAGAGGGAATCAGACGGTGTTTAAATATGCAAGAGGGTGGATCTAGGACTACTCTCTGTTCTATTATTGTGATTGTTTCGAATTGATTGCAGAATGATGGATCCAAAGGCGTATGGATGGAGATCGTTTTAAGGAACTCTGTGATTGGTTCTAATCTATTCCATCAGTAATTCCATTGTGTTGAAATTCTAGTATTACATAGAAGCAGATACATGAGGCAAAATATGCAAATCGACAATTATCCCAAAAAACAAAAAAAAAGAATTTGCAGTTTTTGTGACGTCTTTTTCCTTGGCAGACTGTCCGACGGTTATAGTAATTGGAATATAAGGAATATTGCCTGTGTGGTGTGGTGGTTGGTGAAAGTCGACCATTGTGTATCACTTTTGCATTTTAGATTTGCAGTACAATGTGTATACCAAGAACTTTTTTGTTCACTGTGTAACAAAATAAATTATGGGCGACGTAAAATTTTTCCATTCCTTTGTGGTAAGGGGGAAATCCAGTAACACCAATCAGAATACGGATGGTCTTGGACACGGTGATGGGAGCCTTGGTCTTGGCGGACCAGAATTCACCTGAATTACACTCAAGAGATATGGGGGGAAGGCAATTAGCCCTGTCAAAAAGTTAACTTCTTGGGATGGTTAGATTCTTTCCAGATCCTCTTTGATTCTCATTATTTGTAGATCAAAAGAGAAGTGTGTTCCTTCCTTCTTATCCGGGCTGTGTGCATGGTTAATTATCCTTCCTTTATCCCTACGACGGGTAATCCTACCTTTGCATGTATGCTTTGTGGTACAGTAACACACAATAGGAGCAAAGGAGTTAATGCTGAACCAGGAAAATTTAATGCATAACATGCAAGTGCTTTAAGTCTTGGCAGTGTTGAGGGAAGGAAGGAAGGAAGACAACCATGTGAGTTACCTTTCATTAGTACATTTGCATAGTTCCCCTACATTAGTTTGGCACAAAAATAATTCCGGGAAACTTGGGATGAGCTACTGTGCGATTTTGATTGGTGAAACTGCAAGCCTAGACATATGGAAGGGTGAGAAGGATAGCAAATCCCCTTTCAGGCAATCCGCTACTCCTGCAGCAGGTTAAACGATCACCTGTGGTTACACACAGCAACCCAACCTCATCTTTGTCCCTCCAGCTGCCTGAAATCCGTTAATAGGGCTTTGAAGATTAACGAATCTCACTATCCAAAGCCGTGGCTATTGTCCACTGATTGAAAAGATAAAAAAAATTTTCCTCTCTCTCTCGTTCCTTGTGAATTTCTTTTTACTTTGTGGGCCTGGCAAGAATAGACTAATAGGCTAATTATCTTTTGTGGTCCTTAAAGCTTAGATTGTCGAATTCTCAATTATAACCCAAAAATAAAAGCATTCCCATAGGTTGGTTGGTTACTTACATATACACCCAAAGCCGGCAAAGAAAAAAAAAACTCTTGGTATTGCTAAGGCTGAGACTTGTCATAGATAACAGGTAAGGGATTGATCGTATGACAATCCCAAAGATAACAAACCCACTCGCCCCATTCGCTTACATACAGTGATGTAACTAATGGTCTGGTTTGTAACGTTCTCTATTGCCTACTAAGGTTGTCCTACACGAGCAACGACAGAGCTCCATTGCAAAAAGCCGATGTTCGGGAGGCTTAGCAAAAGTAGCAGGCTAATGCAATTCCACTTAAATAAAATACCACTATAGATACACAATACGGTGGGTATGGAAAAATATGCCGTGGTTCCGCCAAATCAAAAGCCACCCTTCCGCCTGATGATTACATCACAAAACGACAGGGGGGCAGAGCCAGCAGCTCCGTTAATTACCTTTTGTAGAGCATCAATTCCGGTTGACACCTTTGAGTCGGTTTTATTTAGTTCGTTGAATGTTGGGTGCTAAAACAGTTCAAGTTCTAAAGTTAGCATCTCTTGAAATTGCAGTCCCAACAAACCCCCCTTTGTTTCAACATGGAAACCACGGTGCTGAGCACTAACTATGGACATGGGACTGCGTCACAAAGGCTCTTGTCCTCTACTCCAGCAAAAAATAAAATTGCTTCGTGTTGCCTAGTTAAGAAAAAATATACTCACGTGCAGAAACCCCGGGAGCTACCAAGTTCATGCATAATAAATTAAAGAGATCCGATCTGATAACAATAATAGGGGATAAATAATAATGCATAATATGTAATTGGGACACTAAAACTGAAGAACAGATTAGCCATTGATGAGACGGGGCATAGTAATGTCGAATGTCGAATGCCGAAACTCCATAACAACAAACCACCCAATCATCTGGGTTGCTTTCTATCGTATTAGTTAATATATTTCTAGAAACACTCACACAACTTCTATGACCAGTTTTGCAATTTCTCGTGGAACTCGACGTTGTATTTGGTCTCGTTCAAATTCTCCTTAACTGCATACCTAATCTCATCAACCATAGCAGCGTGGCCACAAGTGATGAAAGCAATAGGTCCATTGGCTTGTTGGATGTCCTTCTTGGTCTGTTGTTCAATATTTGGACGACCTTCAACGAATTCAACATTGGCAAACGTCTCCTTGATGACTGAAATCAACGATTCACGGGAAGAATCAGAAGAGCAAGTGGCCAACTTCTTCTCGTCATCCTCCTCACTTTTGTCAGCACTGTTCACATCCTTTTCCAAGCTAATTGGCGACTCAAAGCATTCCAAACCAGAAGCGTCTGAAGGTTTCGTGACGTAGATGGTTGTGTTGATGGATGTCTTCTTCAAGTACTCTAATTCCTCTCTGAACCACGCCAATGACTTCCAGTTTCTAACCACCCACACCAACTTGATTGATTGGTTTTTTGCTCTTTTAGCAACATCAACACACTCGGAGTAGATACCAGGAATACCGTTACCTCCAGCAATGAAAACCAAGTTGTCGCATCTCTTACCAGCACCACTTGGTCCTCCGTATGGTCCTTCAACCAACACCCTAATGTGTCCCGTCTGGCCAGGAGCATTGTACAAGCCTTTCACAATTCTCTGCGTGATGCCATTCTTGATCTTCGAGTAGAAGATAATCTTGTCCTTGGACTCATTAACAGTGAACGTGAATGGATGCGATTGCCAGAACTGGAAAGGTCTGATAAAATAAATAAATGCATGACCTCCTGGAGTTGGATGCCAGTACTTGGGCTTGGGAATGACGATCTTCAACGTTTCATTCGCCTTGATTGTGACTTCAGCTTTCGGAACACCAAATAATATGATCCTTCCGATACGCACAACACGATCAAATACCCAGATGGCAATGGATGCCCACATGAAGTTCCCGTAGCCCATAGGATCAAGGTGGTACCATCCACCAACAACAAACAAGGTGGCGAGGGTGATGTGAATTACAAAGAACACTTCGTAGAACCTGCGTCTGAAGAAAAGCATGGCTTGGAAGAGAATAAAACTTCCGGCAATCGTACCAACAGTACCCCAGATCATAAAGTTGCTCTTCATACGAGTGTTGTATCTACCACTGGCTTTATCTGACACCGTGAATGCAATGGAGTGGACGATGACCAAAAGCACGGAGATACGGGAGATCCATCTGTGATACATGAGGAACGTGGCGAAATCCCAACCTGTCAACCATTGCATGAAGTTGTTCCTTCCACCAAATAAAATCAACAATGGAATCAAGTAGCAAACAGTGATACCGGTTCTGTCGGCAATGAAGTGACCTAATTCTGCATTGATTGAGGTGTACTGTGGATTGTCCTTAACGTGGTGGATATGCAACGCGTTCACGAATCCGGTAAGCAAGATAAAGACAACAATAATCACAGTTTCAATTCTGCTTGGGATCAACCCATCAAAGAACCCACCAAATCCCAAAGTAAACTCTTGAGACTTTTTCTTGGAGAACGTAGCTGGGAGGAAGATGTACTTCTTGAAAAAGTTGACAGGCTTACCAGTAGTCTTGGAGTACGTCTTTGGGAAGACCTTGGTGAACATGTTGAGCCCTATAGCAAGCACAAGAATACAACCCCAGTAGCCCAACATGATAGCACCGTAATTCAAAGAACGGCGGTAGTTGTTGTAGTACATTCCATAACCTTCGCGATATGGTACAAAAGGCTCCTTGTAGTTGAGACGTAATGGGGTAGTCAAGACTTGCTCCTCTTGAGAGCTTCCACCGCCGCCACGGCCACCACGGCCACCGCGGCCACCGCCTGAAGAACTTCCTGTCGACGTTGTCATCTGGGCATACTGTGTATTATTCACTTCAAACTCGTGCTGGACCTCGTTGTACCTAGCAAAGAATTCGTCAACAGTGGAGTTACACTGATTCACAAACAAGTCGATCTTCTCGGTGTTGTTCTTAAACCCGGTAACGAAGCAATCGGCCAACGTGCCAAACCCAGCGTCCTGGTGACAGTAGCAGTTCCAGTTGGTTCCCCCACGTCTTCCGCCCGACGAAGCACAAACGGTTCCAAATTTCCCTATGTAGGTGGTACATGTCAGGAGAGCGATATCTAACTGGCTGTATAATCGGGGAGTACCAGCATCAGCAAGGACAACAAACGTGATGAATAATGGTAGGATAGTTGAGAGTTTCATTGTTGATGTCTCAAAGAGAGGCTGCGAAAAACAGAATATGCGTCATCAGCACATGAGGGAATAAGACGTTTAAATAATTCAATGTGTCGGTGAGATCACGGACGTAGGGAATCACCGCTAGCTTTGTCTTTGCGAGTTGGGAAGAAGGAATAAATTACATGAGATGGGAACAGGAGAGGGATTGCGATGTCAAGTGGAAGATCGTTTTAAGGAGTTCTGTGATTGGTTCTAATCTAATCCATCTATTAGCATTGTGTGGGAATAATAAACTCTAATGGTGTTTAAACTTACACGGCACAAAACGTGAGTCGGTACCAAAAAAAGCAGCTCTCGTTTTTGCTTGGCAAAATGATGGCGGCCCGAGTGTTATGTATATTTGGTGTGTTTACTGGCCGATACCAACACACCATTCTGTCATTTCCATAAACATTAATCGCTATTGCATTTTTTAGTTAGGAATTATTGCAAATGCCAAGAAAAATTTTGGCAAATGGACGGATTTTTTTTCCTTTCTTTTTTTTTGTGGTAAGGGGCTACCTTAAGAATAAGCTAATAAAGATACGGAAGGTCTTGGACTGTGGTAAGAGCCTTGGCAAGTTCAGTGGTGCTAAGAGTCCCAGAGATGTAGGTGGCTTGCAATGCAAGGAGGTCTTGGAAAACTTGCTCATATCAGTTTCCCCAGATTTTAGATGAGAAGGGTTCTTTTAGTTTGGACCGTGCTTTCTCATCGGAGTATGCTTTCGAGTCTCCGAGGTTCAATGGCGTGCTTGTCTTGTTGGGTTATCTCATCCTTGTCGCTTTGTGCAACGAAGGTTATTTGATTAAACTATAGACAACAATGGAAGACGGATGTGAGCCAATCCTCAAGGAGGAAAATCCAGTGGAGAAAGTGTATCCTAGGTGTGGTTGCATTATTTTAGACAGCGTGGGAAAGGCTAGCATGTGAGACAACTGCCTTACACACCCCTCAATCTCTATCCCTATTGACTTTTGGCGCAAAGGATAATAGTCAAAAATTAGCAGGGCTGCCATTAGCGCACCCAGATCTTTCTGCGGTGTAGGCGTTGGGATAAGTGATTAGCCGTTGACAGAGACTCACCTACATTCCTTGGAAGCCGGTTATTATGGCTTTGAAGCATCTCATTATTCCTACTGCTTATTGGTGTGCTCGCCTGGAGAGCAAGCCATTGTCGCTGATTGGAAAGATTAAAAAACGTATCTCAGTTTCTTTTTTGTGTGGCCCAGTTTAAGCTTTTGATTAATTAGTATATTTACTTTTCTGGTTCTTTTAAGATTGACGAATTGTCAATTGCATTCAAAAAGAAACAACTCCTATAGGCCAGTTTGATATACCTGTCAAGTTGTGTTTTAGCGTGTTCTGAAAAGTCTTGGTTTTCCAAGATGTGGTACGTATCCCTGTCAGTCTAAAAAGATTCTCTGATTGGGATAAGCCAAGTCAAGAAAATATGTCAAGAAAGCAAGATCCTTCATCCCCTGTTTATTTCCCAGTGATGTGATATGTAACTCCTGAAGTGGTATGATTCCTGGAGTTCTCTCGAATAAGGTTAGCAGCAATTAATCAAGCAAGAAGGCTAATGGTCTGCAGTCAACAGCACTCCAGACCCACCGCTGTAAAAGCCGATAATCGGGAGGCTTTGAATAGTAATTCAAACAATATACGGACCTTCCCAGTCTAGACAATATCACCAATCCCGGAAAAGTCGTCCACAATCCCGGAAATCCTCGCCCTTCATTCGTCCTTCACAAAGGCACAGGGGGATGAAAAAAAAAGTCAACTTAGATTAAGAATGCCAGAAGTTTATTCCGTATGCTTTTTTAGAGCCTTGCTAATTCCGGGTTGCTTTTCGATGTTAGGCGTGTATTTGGCAGGCGTTACCTGGAGTTAACAGAAATAGAACGGAGTTAGACTTCATTGGTTTGCATCCCTTCGTAGCATAGAAATCCATGGTGTTGAGCACGGGGCATAGAAGGGATAAGTGTTTAAAAAATTGGGAACCCATGCAAGTCTAACTTTTAAGCTGTTAATTATTAAGGTATCACGTGTGCTGGTATGCTACCAACTTAAAATTTCAGAGTTCCACAGATCGGATCTGATAAACGACAAAACAATAGGCTGAGAATGCAACGATGGTACTTTTCCAAGCGTCGACCATTCAGCTGAGAACATGTCGTCGTCGGAACGCCGACGCTTCATTGCTTAAAAGTTTTCTACAGTTCAGCCAATCATTTGAATTCCTTTATCATATTAAAATTATATATCCCTCCTAAGCACGTACTCATGCCTATGACCAATTCTGCAACTGCTCAAAGAAATCGACTCTGTATTTTGTATTATGTAAGTTTTGCGTCACCGCAAGTCTCAACTCATCAACCATCGCAGGATGACCACACGTTATGAACGCAATCGACATGTCCGCATTAGCTGTCTCGTACTCCACGAGTGCATCCATGGATGGCTTTCCTTCGACGAATTCAACATTCGGCAACTCGGCACGCAAGTTTTCGATGATGGAGTTGGGGTATGAGTAGATGGACAACTCGACAGATTTCGTATCCACTTTCTCGATCGATTCCTTCTCGTACTCGTATGGGTTGTGATGATTGTTGTTTTTCTTTCCCGACAGCTTATTGAAGTATTCCAAGCCGCTCAAGTCATCGGGACGTGTAATAAACACCGTTGTTTGGACCCTCGTGCCTTGTAGCCTCTTCAACTCATCCACGAACCACGACACCGACTTCCAATTACGGATAACCCACACTAACTTGATAGTCTTGTTCTCTGGTGCCCTTTTGTCAAGATCCACACATTCGGCGTAGAGTCCAGGGATACCGTTCCCACCAGCAACGTAGACCAAATTACGGCATCTCTGGCCAGGACTGTTATCACCGTATGGACCTTCAACAGCGACCTTGATGCTGGCGGTTCTGTTTGGCATGTTGGATAACCTGTTGTACAATTCACGGGTGACACCCCCTTTGACTTTGCAGTAGAGCGTGATGGATCCTTCTTGAGATAACCCAATAGAGAATGGGTGTGATTGCCAGAAGTGGGTAGGAGTGAGGAAATGAACAAACACATGACCACCTGGACGTGGTTTCCAAGTGCGTGGCTTTGGGATAGTGACCTTGACGGTTTCATCAGCAAGTAACTCAAGGTGTGCGGTTCTGATGCCAAAGGAGAACAACTTGAGCAAACGCAATGCTCTGTCAAACACCCACACAGCAATGGCGGCCCAGTAGTAGTCGTCAAAAGATAATGGAAGAACGTGACGAACAGCACCAACAATGAAGAATGTAACGAGAACGATGTGACTGACGTAGAAGAACTCGTAGAAGTTTCTTCTAAAGTATAACATGCCAAAGAAGAAAATAAACCCGGCACAGACACACGCAACGATACCCCAGATGACGTTATCGGTTTTCATATTGTTAGCGTATGTGCCGTTGGCTTTGTCGTAGATGGTGTATGTAAGACCGTGGACAAACACCATAAGAATGACGATTCTCGAGATCCATCTGTGGTACATCATGAACGTAGAGTACTTCCAGCCAGTCAACCACTGCAAAAAGTTGTTCCTTCCCGCGAACAAAATCAACAATGGCACCAAGTACCCAACTAAGATCCCCGTCCTGGCGGACAACAACCCAGATATCTCTTGGTGCACGGTAGGGTCTTTGGGGTTTCCAGGGATGTGGTAGATATTGATAGCCATCAAGACGATAGTCGTAATCAAAAATCCTCCAATAACAAGCGTCTCCAATCTAGACGGAATCAACCCACTGATGAATCCACCCATGAAATGAAACTCTTTGGACTTTGACTGCGTGAACGTGGCAGGCAACCCGATGACTTTCCTGTATCCATTGACAAACTTCCCGATGAACGCGTTAATCATACATCCCAAGTACATTTTCAAGACGAGGTTGACTATGATTGCGAGCACAAGGACAACTACCCAGTATGCCAACAAGATCCCACCGTAGACAATGGACCGGTTGGTGTTTTGGTAGTACAAGTGGTAGGACTCTTTGTAAATTTGGAAAGACCCGTTGTTGTAGTTGTACAACATTGGGGTCTTGACGAGCTGGTCCTCGGTTAACGTATCCCATCTCTTGGCTAACCCACCCAAGGAAAAATTTCTGAATAAAGTGGAATTGAAGTTCAAAGCAAGCTGGTACTTGACGTACATGGAGTCAAAGGTCATGTTACAGGTCTGGGCGAACTCGTTGATAATCTTGGTGTCGTTGCCGTAGCCGTTGATGAAGCAGTCCATGATGGTAGCGAACGCAGCGTTGGAGTTGCAGTAGCAGTCGTAGTTGTGGCCACCCCAGACCGTTGGTGCCAAACAGACAGGGTTGTGTTTTGTGATCCAAGCGTCACACGCATATTGGGCAATGTCTAACTTGGTGTATCTATACGGTGCCGAGGATGCAACCATCGCAACCAACGACAGTAATAGTAGTATGAAGGTGGTTGGTTTCATGATTGGTTTTCTTGGGTATTGGAGAAATAAAAACAACGTCCAAGCAGTGAAATTTGCTTTCTCAAATTATGGGCATAGTGCAGCGTCAAAGGGTTTTATAAAGATCGCAGCAGGGCGTGCTGTGACAATAAGGCAAAACATTCGTGTTCTTGTTCTTTGGCACTGGAGATCACCATCATCAACAGCAAATCCATTTGGGTTTCATAAAATTATTTACCGCAAAGAATCTCTTTGTTGGCGTTATCTGCTTTCTATTTTTTGCACCTAAAACGTGACAAAAACAGCGCGAACAAAGGGAGGCGCTCGCGCTGTGGAAGAATGAGGATCGCCTCATTCCGACACCAGACAGTAAACAACCTGCAATGGAATGTGAACATCAATACCCAAATGAAAATGCAAAGCAGAAAGACAGCTGATAGCACCGATTCTCTTGGTGTTGGTGTTTGATCGTAACGTCCATTTGTAATCTTACTAAGCTCTGGCAGTACGCAATCTTAATGGTTATTGTTACAGTACCCCCTACAACAATCACGACGTATCTCGAATAAATATGTATTACTATTATTGCTATTGGTTAAGACGAGCTATCCTATGTACACAACGTCAAACTCCAAACTCCAAACTCCCAACTCCTATTGCTATTTCTAAATCATCATCATGGCAATTCCCCCGCAGCTTTCTTACTAAGCATGGTGGTGTTTCTTCAAAGGCTCAACCACCAACTTGTCAAAAGTGTACAACTGGGAGATGGTGGTCTGTCTCGTTAACAATGCCAATTGGTTTATGCCTTCGTTATACAACTTGCTGACTTCTTCCGCATTGGTTACGCCCTTGTTGGCTTTGAAGGTGTCGTGGACCTTTCTCTTGGTGTATTCTCTGAAGTTGTAGTTGTCGAACTTGTACGCCTTGCTAAGCAACTGCTTGTATAACAGCAATACCTGTTTGGAGGTGGTCATTATCGTGGGTGTTTGGTGTTGGTGGTGGCGGCGGTTGTGATGATGATATCTTGTGTGGCACCCAAAATCGGGATTATGAATCACCGCTTTTTTTTTCTCCTCTCGCTGCGTGCAGTGAAAAATTGTGATTACCTGCAGGAGGGGTTTGGGCTAGATTACACGACGTCTAGATTAACTGAGGGAGATGACTAAGCAGCACATGATCACAGATCACATGACAAATATATCTCAAAAATCTCTATTGAATCAAACTACGCTACACACAGGCACACCTACACACGCTCCTCTTCCTGGGCATGTTCAGCAGCCATTCTTTCCATATACTCCTCCATCTCCTTGTTGTTCATTTGCTTTCTGTGTTTCGACGACTTCTTAGCCTTAGCTTCAGCCATCAACTCTTCAAACATCCTGGCTTCCTCTTCTTCCTGTGGAGATCTCCTGGTCTTCTCCATCTCCTTGCCCAACCAAACAAGTGCATCGGCCCTGCTGAGTCTTTCCTTTCTCGAGATGTTACGGTCACGCAACACAGTCTGGCACACCTTGGTCACAACATCAGTAACTTCAAACTTCGTAGAGGCCCAAGCAGTGGCCAAGAACTTACCCATGATGAGTCTTTGGTTTTCAGCCTCGGCAGCCAACTCTTGTGGGGTAGGCTGGATACCGGCAGCTTGCAATGTCTCGAACCTCTCGTGCTCCTTCACCATCTGCTCGATGGAGGACTGCGCGTCAAGGGCAGTTTTAAGAATGGCATAGCCATTACGCACGGAATCACTCTTTGCCTTGACACCAGTGAAAATCTTGGAGACACCAAAGGTTCTCGAGGACGCAATGGCGGCGTGAGCTTGTTCGACGTATATCTTACCAATCAAGTGCAACAATTGAATACCAAAACTTTCAATTTTCATGTCTTCAAACTCAGTCTCCAACTTCCTGGTAAACGCAGCCAATGCCTCCTTGTTGTGCTTGGCAGTCTCGTAGTTCTCGATCTTGATCAACAATTCCCTCGACAAGTCCTCGATTCTCTTTATTCTCACCTGTTTTGATTCCTCTTGCAATCTCATGATCTCCTCTCTCTTCTCCTTGGTCATCTTCTTGCCCTTTCTCCTCTTGATCTCTTCGGTGGACAAGTTGTTGTTGCTGTTGTTCGATGCCCCACCAGGACCGCTCTCGGAAAGGTGCATGGAGTTTGTACTCTCGCTCAATTCGCTGTCGTCGTTATCCATAACCTCTGCGGCCTTAGTGAGGTCGTTCATCATGCTCAACTCACCAATATAGTCCTTGAACGCATCGCCCCCAAACACCATGGTGAAGAACTCGTTAGGGTCCATGTCTGCCTGCTGCAAGTTTGGATTCTCCTTCATTCCTTCAACACCAAACTCATCGTAGATGGCCCTGCTGTCGGGGTCAGACAAAATACGGTACGCCTCGCCCAATTCCTGGAACTTCTCACTGGCGGTGGGGTCATTAGGGTTCTTGTCAGGGTGCAATTTGATGGCTCTTTTCCTGTAGGCTTTTTTCAACTCGACGTCAGTTGCGTCGACGTCAACTTCCAAGATGTCGTAGTATGTGGTGTCTTTGACTTTTCCCATGGTGGTGTTTGTCCTATTCAAGAAGAAGAAGGTGGGGCCCTGTCGTTGTTGTTTTTTTTTTTTTTTTTGTTTGTTGAAAATTTCCCGAAAGATCCATCCATCATCTTCTGCTGTTGTGTCTCTGCCGAGGGGGGTTCGTCTGTGCCTGACACAGAATTTCCGGGCGGCGCGCTGTGGACGGCAGGCAGGAATGACGTAATGCAAACTGGGCGCAGCGCCACCACCACCACCACCACCACGGCGCGGGCAATCCCCCATCATCTTCGTTGGCGTGGCGGGGCAGGGCACAGCATCTAGTCATCTACTGCAACATCTTACGTTCATTAAAATGCAAAAGTAATACTATGTACCTCGGGAATGACCAAAATCGTCTCGGAACCATTGATAAAGTCAATATCCAAATCATCATTGTCTTTCGTTGTGCTCTTGATCAGGATTCTTGGCAATGGAATCTTGCCCACATTCAACGGAATCAAGATCAAATCTGTGCTGGAGATTTCAGGCTGGTGCATGTCAAAGGTGAACTTTTTGAGTCCCGACATTAGCCAGTTGTCGTCATGTTGGATCGTCAATTGGAATTTCTCTTCGTGAGGCTGCGTTGACGCCGAGCCATTGCGTGTTGGTGATGAAGCAGCCAAGGGGATTGAGTCTTCGTCATCGTCCGACCACTTCGTGATTGTTTTCACTTTGAGCTGGACGTTGATTGGCTCACCAACAACATACTGCTTCCTGTCATACTCGTACTCAACCACCTGCAAGTACTTCAAGATCGGCACCGCCACGGAGATGTACAAGTAGTGAGCAGTACGAACCAACTTGGCAGCATCAACATCTAGCTTGTTATTCACGAGCAAATCATTCATCAAATTAAACAACTTCTTTTGATCAGCACTAGACTCAACGTAATGCAAGATGATTTTCTCCGACAACAAGTTCAACTCGAGCCCATTGGTAAACTTGATAAAGTTATTTATAGCATAGTTGTTCAAATCAAAGCTGGCTTTGTTGATAATCACATCCTTCACTAAGAACCAGTACTTGGACAACCCAATATCCTTCAACTGCGCAATAACAACCAGCGACACATAATCCTCGCACTCTTCTTGCAAGTTCGAGTACTCCACTTTCAAATTCAACACATCTTTGCTTGAGATCCGGTCATTGGGTATGATCTTGTAAAAGAACGTCGCTGGCTGCTCGCCAAAGGTCACAATGTCGTGCACTTGGCTGGTTGGTCTCGTGATCTTGTAGTCTGATTCCGTAGTCAACTCATTATCTAGCAACCGTATCGGGAATTTTGAATTGGATGTGCCTATCTGGAACTTGGAGTATATGAACTCCTGCTTGAATAAATCTTGAACTGTCACAGATATGGTGAGCGTCGTGTCTATGTTGTATGAGATTTGGAAGATGTAAGTCTCTCCGTCGACTTGGTACTGGATCTTGGCTCTCATGTTGATAATCTTGTTCTCGCTGAAATAGGTGTATGGTATAACAATGTCTTTCCTCTCCTTCTTGTCCAACTTCTCAAACGTTTCATTCTCCTTGTCGAGCTTCAATCCTTCAGTTGTTGAAAAGAACTTGACGTTGATGTCGGTAGCAACATTATCGCCATTCACGATCTTAAGCACCACTTCGGAAGTGCCCAACTTCACATGGTTAGCACAGTTGAAATGAGCATTAAGCTTGTCTAGGTTCTGGTACGCCAAAACCGAATCATTTGTACTCTGCTTGATCCTATCTTGTGACGTGTTGTACTCAATGACGGTGTCACTTACGAACGACGCGTTTGTCATTTGCAACTCTTTCTTGCCGTAATCCAAAATCAACGACAATTTCTCATTCATCAGGATGGATAACCTATATGGTGAGAAGGATCCAATGAGGAAGCGATTGGTAGATATCTGTATGGTGCTTTCTGGATCCGGTGTGACCTTGACATCGCTTGCACCAAGCACAATTTCTGATCCTTCATCGTCTACCATAATCAACTCAACGGTCTTAAACATAAACTCAATGCCGAACGGATTCTTGATTTTGAGCCTCATGATGTACTTGTCCTTCGTGGTTGATTCATCGGCATCGATATAAGGCACCAATTCAGTCTTGAAAAAGTCCTCTAATGAGCTTTCAATCTTGAAGTTTTGCAATAGAGAGTACTCCTCTACTTTCTGGAACAACTTTTCAATCAGCGATTTGTTCTTGATCAAGCGGAAGGAATTGATATCGATTTGGTTTGTCACCAACACAGATAGGATTCGTAAGCAGGTAGTTAGAACTTCATCATTGTCTTGTGGTTCTATCTTTTGCACACACTCGTAGTAGATTTCGAGTAGGATCCCTCCCAAGAAATTCCAACCGTTCTGTATGAAAAACTCATGAGAGTCCTTAAGGATCTGTAGACATTCTGAGTAGTTTCCCTTCTCGTAGTTCAATATAGCTAAATCTATCGAAAGAACATCAATGGTTTTGGACCTTTCGCAAATTAAAAAATCTTCAATTATATCCTCGGTGAGCTTTTCAAACGCGTCCAAGTATGATGCTTTGTCCTTCATAGCTTGAACTAGTATAGGGTTTGTGGATGCAGTGGGACTTGTCTTTGGTTTCTCTTCCTGTTCGTCCTCCAAGGAAATCTCATCAAATGCTTGCTCCAATCCTTTAATCTGCAACCCGTTGAGCTGCGACAACTTTATAAGGATCGATCTCTGAAGCAACTTCAACTCGGCCCTCGACTCAAGAAGGTTCTTCAACTGGTACGAGTTATCATCGGGGCTACTCTCCGCTTGCTCTATAAGTTTACCAATGATAGGAATATTTAAATAATACTGAATCACCGAAAACTCAAACTCTTTCAAATCAGTAGAATTCTTCTTGGAAATATCGTTCAAAAACAACGTCAAGTTTCTGTATAGCTTCGAAATCTGTAATGCCCCGATCGATATCGAATTCGACGTATCTGCCAACTTCTCAAGCGTATAAGATTGCCTGAGGAACACAAAGCATCTCAACTCAAACAAGTTCACATTCTCCCCGGAGAACAAATTGGCCCTCACCTTAGGTTCGTCTATAAATTTCTCGAAATTGAACCCGTCAAAGGTCTCGGGAAGCCCCACACTGTAATCAAACAACTCCGGGTGTGCCTCAATCACCAGGCTGAGTTCCGTCACCAAGTGTTCAAAATTACTCAATGCATCATGGAACAACCTCATGTCATCAAACAAGTTTGTCAAGCTATAATACGCCACAAACCTCTCAATGCTATTCACCTTGCGCTGTTTAATCAACTCCACAAACAAATGATACCTCTGGTTGAACGAACAGCTCAACAAGTTCTTTATACTCGCTTGCACTTCATTCACCTCGAATTCGTTCTGCTTCAACTTCAAACAATTCTCAAAATCATTCGCCGTGACATTCGACGGCAAGATCGTCGAGAGTTCCTTGCCGTCCTGCCCAAAATCTTTAAGCAATTTGTCGAAATGCGACATCTTGATAATTGTACTCTGCTTATCCTTGGCATCCAGTGGGATAAACAACACAATCATCCACGAATTCCTATACTTAAACACAAGGTTCTTCAACCACTCCCTTATCAACGGACGCACTTGACTCCGGTACTTGTCGAGTGACTCCACTTTGATGAACATCACGCGGGAGTAGATACTGTCGGCGTCCTGGGACATCGTTGCAGACTTCTTGTTGGGGATTTCTTCAATCATCTGGATCGGCAAGTTGTTGATGGTTTTGAGTGGCTGTGAGGGGTTGAATCGGACATGGAGGTTTTGGAGCGGGAAGAGCTTTTCGAACTCGGACTGGATTAAAGGATACACGGCAAACGGGTCGTAGTACCCTATGCCAATGGTGTTTCTATCCGTCATTGATTGGTAGTTGGTGGGTGGGTGGTTGGTGGTTGGTGGTGTTTGTGGTGATCGAGGCAAACAAAAAAAAAAAAACACGACTTAAATATTTTTCACGCCCGATTGAGTTTGGCACTTGGTAGTTGCGTAAAACAAAGGGTCTACCATAACGATAATATATTTTGGGAGATTACGAGTATACACCTACTAGAACCATGGCAACTTGTCGTTGCCTTCCCATATAACTTGACCCTGTCTCAACTGTTCATCTTCCTTAGGGTTGTTCATCAAGATCGCAGAACGCGACGGGTTATCAATCCCAGTCTTGCTCTTCCATTCATCAACCAAAAACTGCTTCACCGCCTGGCTGATTTCGGACTCCCAGATGACAATCTTGCTCGTCTTCATGCCCAACGTAGGCTGCTCCAATAAATAATTCTTCATCAACTTCAACAACTTGATGGTGTTGGCGTCCCTGTTGTCCTTGTCAAAAGACACAACTTTCAAAACCGTCACGTAGTTCTCGTTGGTCTCGTAAAGGTAATCCATAGTCCACACGATAAACCCAACTACTTTGTCGTCCTGGTATATCCTGATCCCGAACTTCTGGGGCTCAATAGCGGTCAATCTCGACGTTATCTCTTCATATGGCTCGGTGTCGAAATCTATCGGGTGCATGTCGTCAGCTTCGTAGAACAACTTGTATGAGATGTACTTGGAACGTAAATGGAACCAGTCAATGATGTTGGGGTCGGGGACAACGGCAATCCTTGTGATTTTATCCTGCGTGACTTTCGCAACCACACTGGACTCAAACTGGTCTGTGTACTCCGCCATCAAGCTGTCAAACTCATGGTAGTTCACAAAGTCATGTTTCTCATCACCCACAGCATCAACGGTGGCACCGTCCAACAAGGGAACATTAATCAAGTCAACCCCAAATGATTTAAACCCATTCTTGGCATAGTATTCACCAATCTCCGAGTACAAGAATATAAACCCATCCTGGCCAATAATCTCCCTTGCGATCCCCACCAATTTATCCACCATGATTCTGGCATACCCATGGCCTCTATGTTCCGGGTACGTGTACACCCCACCAATACACCCACTCAACACCTCCCTTTCTTCAACCTCTCCTTCTTCATATACAAACTTCTTGGACTTTCTCACGAGCAACTCAATGGAACACAACGGAACCAGGTCGCTGATCCGGCGCAACATAAACACGAGGAGCTGGTTCGGTGGCGTGCTCGCCATCCGGGACTTCCCAAGAACATGCTCCCGCAACACGTAGTCCTTGGTGGACAAGGCGCCCTTCCAGGACTGGGCGTTCTGGGTGCGTGTGAACTCGATGATTTCCTTGTCTGTTAAATGAACTAACTCGAACTGTTCCGGCTGGATCGATGATGGCATGGCTAGTAGTGCTGGTATGGGAAGAAAGAAGAAGAATATCTGGAATGTGTGGAGTTTCCTAGATTTTTATATTGACAGAGGGGGGGGAAGAGGATGCCTTGTGTTGCCGTAAATACATCACGGTACGGAGCTGTTGTGTCTGCTAACGTTAATTCATCGCGAGAAGCTACGCGCACGCGCTTCCCAATTAGGCAACCTAAGCGACACTGAGATGCGGATCTCTAAATTGTGGGCTAGGCGACATCAGATTGGGGAATTTAACCTTCACGAGAATACCTGACCAGTCACCACACGGCAGTTTGTAAGTGTGGCAAAAGAAAATGCAACGTTCTTCTACAGCAATCTCTCCAAATCTCTTTCAATATCACGTGGATTTTTGACACGTGTCTATCACGCTTTCTGTCCACGTGCAGTACTATCACGAGCCCCAATATTCGGTGGCAACTTCCCAACGTTTACTTTCAAATTCTGACCAAATTCTGAAAAAAAAAAAATTGAACAAGCCAGAAATGCCCTGAGATTACCTCCTGCCATTTGCCCCTCCGTGAGACCTTCTATGACTTTCTTAGATCACCTGGTGGTGCCACAGTCATTCATGGTCGTGTGCGAAGCTCAGCGGCGTGTGTTCTCGACAGTTTCTGGTGATTCCTACGAGTGCTTTAGCGAGGGCCAAAGAAGAAAGAAAAAAAGAAAAACTTTTCAAACCCCACCGGTATCACCCCTACACACACACACACACAAGGAGGAATGCACCCATTAATCAAGCTTGCCATGCCCATAGGCAGAAGCATTTCACGAACCCACAGACTCTCGCCTGGGATACGACACGGTGTATCATTACTAATCCGCGCCGGATCTAGACCTGGGCCAATCACCACCAACGCCGCCGCCGCCGCCGTCGGCGCTGTCAGATTTGCCTCGAGCTCTACCGTCAAGTTGTTGCAGAGCCAGGAGCAGACAGCCAACAGCGACTTGAACAACACCCAGGCCCAGTTGGACTTCTACAAGTCCTT
>JAJSEA010000085.1:0-39112 GCA_026724345.1 Candida sp. AC06 | reverse complement strand
GGGAACTTCTCAATGGTGTTTGCAGGGATGTCGCCCTTGTAGTCTCTGGACAACAACGGTTTCCCCTTGATATCCAAGAAATGAATCTGTGAAGCCATGTGGAGGGGGGGGGATAGGTTAAGCTGGGTAATGTGGAGGTAGCTTGTGGTTGACAAGTTGGCTTTGGAATATTTTTCTCCTGCTGTCGGTTGTTGTTGTTGATTTTGGCTGTCTCTTTTTTTTTCAGTGCGATACGTGTCAAATGGTCCAAAAAAATATGTTAGACAGGATTAACTGATGAAGGGCATGGGCAGAGGAGTAGAGAAGGAGATTAGGGACGGATGGGGTTGGTTGGAAGTGGTGTCCCGTGTATGTCCGACTTGTACTGTCCCCATTGGCGCAGTTTGAGAAGTAAGCCAGTAAACAGAAGAATCTATGATCCTAACCCTCTACCGCCGCCTCCCCTGTCCTCTTTCCTGGCCCTTCTTCATCCCCCCATCCATCAATTGGTTCATTTCCTGTTGGCCCTAATTTTTTGCTGCCAAATTTGTACAAAAATTTAACGAAAATGACCGTCAACATACTCATCTTAACAACCTATCATAAATCTCCCATCTCTGTATCTACACATCATCTACACTCTACCAAGCCTAATCACAGACCCAGACTGCTCTCCAGTGCTTCCTATTTGACATCCTGACACCTCTCACGTGACCTTATCTAAAAATTGGCTCACGCAAAACAAAACGCGAAAAAAAAAACAATAACATTTCTTCACGTGGATCTCTCTTTGTGTTGGAATTCCACAAATGCCGTGTATGTCTCACCACTAACACTAACCCATTGTTTGTTGTGGTTTCATCTCCAACCACCACACCCCTTCGCCTTGCATTCTTCTCTGCCAAATAACAAAGTATCGCATACACGATGAGCCCGTCTAGACCACCATCACCAGAATATCAAAATACCCCGTCTAAGCCCTTGGGCAAAAGGCTATTTGGTGACACACACTACTCGACTTGTCCCCTGATAGCCTTAGCCTCCTGCCTACCCCCTTGAAGAATAAGAAAAAAGATAATATACGAAGCGTCTTTTCCCGCCAGCATAAACCCACAAGAAATTCACCCACACGCTAACCCACATGAATCACCCAAGAAAAAAATTTATCAACAAAAACAAATAAACTCTGTCCCTTTCTCTTTCTTTCTTTCTTCAAACACTATCCACTGACCTTTTATTCATTCGTTATTTGCACCCAAAACTTACAATATGTTGTTTAAGTCCTTAGCTACTTATTTGTCCTTGGTCTCCTCCGTCTTGGCTATCTCCCCTATCGAAGTCAAGGGTAACGCCTTCTGGAACACCGACACCGGTGAAAGATTCTACATCAGAGGTGTCGACTACCAGCCAGGTGGCTCCTCCGAGTTGGAGGACCCCTTGGCAGACACCGATGTCTGTGAAAGAGACGTTGAGTACTTCACTGACTTGGGTATCAACACCGTCAGAGTCTACTCCGTCGACAACACCAGAAACCACACCGAGTGTATGGACACCTTGGCCAGGGCTGGTATCTACGTCATCTTGGACGTCAACACCCCACACTCCTCCATCACCAGAAGCAACGCCGATTGCTCTTACAACACCGACTACTTGCAGGAGATTTTCGCTACTGTTGCCGAGTTTGCTCAGTTTGACAACACCTTGGGGTTCTTTGCCGGTAACGAGGTTATCAACGATGGTCCTTCCTTAGAAGCTGCTCCTTATGTCAAGGCCGTTGTCAGGGACTTGAAGACATTCATCAAGAACAGAAACTTTAGAACCATCCCCGTGGGTTACTCCGCCGCCAGTGTCAACGAGTTGAGATTGCCAACCGGTCTCTACTTCAACTGTGGCGAGGACGAAATGGCCAGAATCGACATGTACGGTATCAACGACTACTCCTGGTGTGGTGATGCCAGTATGACCACTTCGCAATACTCCCAGCAAATGAAGGATTTCGCCAACTACACCGTGCCATTGTTCTTCTCCGAGTTTGGCTGTAACTCCGTCCACCCAAGACCATTCACTGAAATCGAAGCCATCTACTCCACCGAAATGTCATCTGTGTTCTCTGGTGGTTTGGTGTACGAGTACTCTGAAGAAGCCTCGAACTATGGTTTGGTGGAATTGAGCGGTGATTCCGTCTCCACCAACGACGATTTCGACAACTTGAAGTCAGAGTTCAGCAAGACCTCAAACCCTTCTGGTGACGGTGGCTACTTGGATGAATCTGGCCCAAACGACTGTCCTTCCGCATCCAGCGATTGGAACGCCACTTTGGAACTCCCAGACACTCCAAAGGGTGCTTTGAAGTACTTGAGAGGTTTGGTTGAACCAACCGGTCACGGATTTGATGCATACGTTCAAGGCAACTGTCACAGCTCCGACAACGACGTTGATGACACTGGCAACTACACGTCCACCCTCGGTGGCTCGACTCACACTTCTCCAGACCAAACTAGCTCCCGTCAAGCTGACTCCACTTCTGGGGCTTCTTCCTCCTCGTCATCTGCTGACAACAACAGCACCAGTTCTTCCAAGAAGAACGAAGGTGTCATCGCTACCTCTAGTGGTTTGTTGAGTCTCTTTGCCTTGGCTGCCGGTTTCGCTTTGATTTAGAAGTCTACAGATGTTACCTCTTTTTGTTTAATATATCGTGTATTTGTTTTTTTATATTTTAGTTCTTCAACGTATGTGTTTCTAGCTCTTCTGCTTTATACCATACATCATTTCTTCTTTGTTTATCAAATGGCCTATGGAGTCCACCTCTTCTAATAGCTTGTCAATGTCGTAACACCAGTCGTTCAACAATGCATTGATGTGGTTGTCACTGGTTCTTGGATCGCTACCTTCAACGTGCTTGGACTTGTCAAACTTGACAATGCCTTGTGGACGGTTGATCTTGGCAACAATCATACCTTCGTTGACCAAATCGCTGACGTATTGTTCTGATTCTTCAACGGACAACTGCAACAAATAAGCCAATCTGTCCAATTTGATGAACTGGTAGTACTTGTTGATTATACGAAGATTGTGTTCGATGATTCTCTTTTGCAAGTTTTTGTAGTTGGTTTCGTCCTTAAAGATTTCCGATGACGAGAACGAGCTCTTGTATAAGGATTCAATGTTGGACCAATGGATCAACTCGTTGGTTGTGAAGATGTCCAAAAGCTTGAAAATCTTTGCCTCGACATTCTTGGAAAAGATAGGGTTAGACTTGATCTTGTTGATCAAGTCCTGTTGGTGTGGGTCAAACTTGGATAAAATGATGTAAAAGATGATTCTCTTGTAGTCTTCAGCAGCGGTGCTCGAGTTCTTCACAGCGGGGATCTCAATCAACAACAACAAGTTCTTGACAATAGAAATGTAGTCATAATCAAACACGTTGATATCAATCAAGTACTTCAAGTAAGTAGCCTTAAACTCGTCAGCCTTTTCGAAATTCTTCAATGCCTTCAACAAAATCTTTCTACTCAAGATCTTTGCTTGAGAGTAGTCACCTTTCCTCAACGTCAAATCAATCTGCTCCAAAATGTACTCCACTTTATCGCTGAATGACATCAACGAGTATGTCTCAACTTGCAAATCACACAATATTTCCACGGCCTTGTCCAAATCATTCAACTTGTTCAAGTAAATCTCAGCCAATTGTCTCGACACTATGGCTCTTTCGACTTCCACAAAGATCTTCTTATCAGTCACCGTTCTAATAGTCTCAATCAACTTCATCTTGGCCTCTAATTCCTGCTTGTTGTCCTCGTTCAACTTGTCCAAATTGTCAATCACGTCTTTGATAAATGCCTGGATCGACGACTTCAACTGTCCGTGTTTCTTCGACAAAATGGTGATCAAATCATTCAAGTACTCCCAATCATTGTTCTTAACCAATGTAGTTACTATCTTGCTAAGCACTCTCTTGGAAGATGCCAAATCGGACGATTGACGGGTTTGCTTCTCCAAAACAAGGTACTTGTCCAAGGCTTGCTTGTAGTCGGTGATCTTTTCAATTATTGGGAATTGCTCGTCTAACGTAGCCGAGAAATCCTTTTCTGCTTTAATTGGGTCTTCTCTGGACATTATGGAGGGGTGCTTTGGTTGTTGTCTGGTTGTAGGCTGGTGGCGAACCGTGTAAGGTCGAACGAAGGAAGAAAAAATGTGCTTTTGAAAAATTGATGTTGGCGAGTGTGGGTCGTGTGCGAGTTACCAGATATCAACCACACAAGCCGTAGAGACGGAGACAGAGCAGGTAAGACTTGGGGACGTGAGAGTATAGTCTTGAGAGAACGGGATAGTAGGTGTTACAAGCCTAGGGTCTATTCAAGGGGAGTTGGTTGGGGTTTAGTGACGATTCCAAACTCGGACTCTCTTCCCCAGGATAGAGGGTGGTGGCCCACCGTGATGACTACGGTCCCTGACAGCTTCTAAGGCACTGTAGACGTCCACCTCCACGGACATCACGTCCCTGTTGAATTGTTTGCGCCATCACGACCGGACTTGTGGCCATAACTCGAAGCGCATCGCGGACAAAAAAAAATATCACCGCTTTATCGTACCAACCCACACATGAACGACAAACCAGACCAGCAACTACTATCAATAGTACAAAAGCACCTAGGACTACCTCCACAGGACGAGAATGTTTCCTTGATTGCCGATTTCCTAATCAACCTACATGGAAAATTGACGAGCCCGTCATGGAGTGCCTTCAAGAAAGTGGTTCATGAGAATGGCGGCGACGAGTTTGCCGAGGAGTTCTTGAAGGAAGTATATGATAAGATATCTAAGAGGGTGATCGTAGCAAATGACAAAGAAGTTACCCGACCCAGGGGGCACCAGCATGAAAGACCCCGTGCATTGGCTAGACCATCGGGACCGAGAGCCACAACCAGAGAACAACCCCTTGAGGTAGGCGATATTGTGGCGGGAGTCGTCGAGGGAATACAGAGCTACGGAGCATTCATCAAACTCAGAGACACATCAGGCCTCTGTCATATTTCACAGATTTCGTTTGATGGCTCCAAGATCACATCCACCGCTGACCACCTCCAGCCAAGGCAAAGCGTGTTTGCCAAAGTCATAGATATCCAGAACCAAGGCAATCGAAAGAAAGTTTCGTTATCGATGAGAGGAATAGATCAAACTACGGGAGAAGACAAGTCCGATAGCCTAAGAGGCAGGCCACAGGAAAGACTTCGAGTAAAGCGCAAGCTAACATCCCCAGAAAGGTGGGAGATTCGACAACTTATCAAGTCGGGTGCAGCATCAGCTGATGATTATCCAGACCTCGACGAAGACCAAGACCAATCGGGCGAACCCACACTAGAACCAGAAGTGGAAGTGCACATTGAAATGAACGAGAGCAAACCGGATTTCTTGAAAGGCTTGGCCAGGTCGAATCAGCTCGCCACTGTTGACCCTATTCCGGTCCAACAAGGCTCGCTAAGCAAGTCCGCGGAGAAAGGGTCCAAGTTTGCCAAAGAGTTCAGAGAAGAGAAGCTAAGACAGAAGAAAGAGAAGGAAAAGGAGGAAAAGTCAAAGTCTGACACAACAGATCCACTTTTCCAGACAGCCGAGTCGGTTAAAGACGTCGACCTAGATCCAACAACCGAAGCATTCATTTCCAAGTGGAAACAATCACACAAGAATGAGACCTTTGGGAAACGGACAAGCCTCCCAATAGACGAACAGAGACGTTCGCTACCAGTCTACGCTATGCGATCTACTTTAGTTGAAACCATACGCGATAATCAGTTTGTTGTTATCGTTGGTGAAACTGGGTCTGGTAAAACAACCCAGATCGTACAGTACGTATACGAGGAGCAGATGAATGTGATTGACGGGAAGACTAAAATAATTGGGTGTACCCAACCGAGACGAGTTGCCGCTACATCGGTTGCGAAAAGAGTCGCTGAAGAAGTCGGGTGCAAGATTGGAGACACTGTTGGTTATACTGTTAGATTTGATGATGAGACCAGCCCCAACACCGTCATCAAGTACATGACTGATGGTATGTTGGAAAAGGAGGCGTTGAATGATCCTTACATGAACAAGTACTCGCTCATCATGTTAGATGAAGCGCATGAAAGAACTATAGCTACTGATGTGTTGTTTGCGTTACTCAAGGACGCTGCTAAACAGAACCCAAACTTGAAAGTTGTTGTGACTTCGGCTACGTTAGATTCTGACAAGTTCTCCAAGTACTTCAACAACTGTCCCGTGATAACGATCCCTGGGCGAACCTTCCCCGTTGAAGTATTGTACACGAAAGAGCCCGAGATGGACTATCTTGCTGCTGCGCTTGACTCAGTCATGCAAATCCATATTTCAGAACCTGCAGGCGATATCTTGGTGTTTCTCACAGGTCAGGATGAAATCGACACCAGCTGTGAAGCATTGATTGAGAGAATGAAGATACTAGGAGATAGTGTCCCCGAATTGATTGTGCTTCCCGTGTATTCTGCTTTACCTTCAGAAATGCAAACTCGTATCTTTGAACCAACACCTCCCGGATCAAGAAAGGTCATTCTCGCAACAAACATTGCTGAAACGTCTATCACCATCGACGGTATATACTACGTTGTCGATCCGGGTTTCGTCAAGATCAATCTGTATGACCCTAAGCTAGGCATGGACTCCTTGAAAGTTAGTCCCATCAGTCAAGCACAGGCAAACCAACGAAGCGGTAGAGCTGGTAGAACGGGGCCAGGCAAGTGCTATAGACTATACACGGAGAAAGCGTACCAGAAGGAAATGATTCCCAACACGATACCCGAAATCCAACGACAGAACCTTTCTCACACCATTTTGATGTTGAAAGCCATGGGGATACAAGATTTACTCAACTTTGAGTTTATGGACCCGCCTGCTACGAGCACAATGTTGGCAGCGCTCGAAGATTTGTACATCCTAGATGCATTAGACGACGATGGGCACCTTACACGTTTGGGAAGAAGCATGGCTGACATGCCGATGGAACCAGCGCTAGCCAAGACCCTACTCAAGTCAGTGGAGTACGAATGCACAGAAGAGATACTCAGCATTGTCGCTATGTTGTCGGTGCAGACAATCTTCTACAGACCCAAGGCACAAGCAGCGTTGGCTGACCAGCGAAAGTCAAGGTTCCACCACCCCATGGGAGACCACTTGACGTTGCTCAACGTGTTCCAGCTGTGGTGCCGCAACAAATACAGCAAGTCGTGGTGCGAAGAGAACTTTATCCAAGAACGAAGCATGCGTCGAGCCATGGACGTACGCAACCAGTTGAAGTTGATCATGACCAGGTTGAGACATCCTCTCGTGTCGTGTGGCAACAACATCGACAAAGTCAGAAGAGCGTTGTGCTCGGGGTACTTCAAGAATTCGGCCAAACGGCAAGAAGGAGAAGGGTACAAGACGTTGAATGAAGGTGCACAAGTGTACTTGCACCCGTCCTCGTCGTTATACCGCAAGGACCCAGAGTATGCTATCTACCACACGTTGATACTCACATCCCGAGAGTACATGCACTGCGTGAGCGTGATTGACCCGCAGTGGTTGTACGAGCTCGCTCCCAAATACTACAAACCGGCCGACGCCAACACAGTCCGGGAGGCAAAGAAGAAGCAGAAAATAGAGCCGTTGTTCAACAGTCACAACAGGGACAGCTGGAGGCTTACAAAGCAGCGCAAGCCCAAGAGATAGGTTAGTAGGGACCATTTTTCTATTTTTGTAAGGAATTTATAATCAACCCGCAGCCTCGGTATACGCGGGAGACTACAACTGGTAGCACTCCTTTAGACACGAAAAAGTTGCCCAAAACAGCAACACCAATACGAAGTCACACTTCTGCCAGTGCCACCACCACCACTCTTGTTGAATTGGCAAAATAAAAAAACGTCTCTGATTCAGATCATCGAAGGGGTTGATTTAGATTTAGACTTTGTTCTTAGTGTTTTGCGTTTGCTTTGTTTCTGACAGAAGAGGTTGGTTTGTAGCTGGTCGTTTAACTCACTTGTGCTTTTTTGCTTTTTCTACTGCGGGGCGAAAGTGAATACCCACAGCAACTACTTTCTTCCTGTTCCCATTTGGCAATCTTTCCCTCCCCGTTTCTTTCTTATTATATTTACAAGGAACCATGCAATCTGCCAGGTATGCCAGTGCAGCTATCCTGGATAGGTTGAGTCTATATCAGAACACATCCTACATCCCCGTCCAGAGCGCCAAATCGTTGAAGCGAAAGTACCCGCCGTCCCAGGCCATACCCGAGGCTACTGGCCAGAACTCAAGCGTGTTGGAATGCACCCCGTTGGAAGCAGACATGAAGGGCGACTTCTACGATCCCAAGACAGACAGGAAGATCGTGCTCAAAGGAATCAACGTCGACTCCATGATGAAGCTCCCCGTCACGCCGTACGTCCCGTCATACGCAGGCGATTGCACAGACCCAGACAGTTTCTTTTTTGATGGAGATACCGTTTCGTTTGTGGGGAGGCCCTTCCCGTTACAAGAAGCCCACATGCATTTCCAAAGAATCAAGGACTGGGGGTACACCACCATCAGGTACTTGATAACATGGGAGGCCATGGAACACGCAGGACCGGGAAAGTACGACAAGGAATTTGTGGAGTACACGCTACACATGTTGAAGATTATCGGCAGCATTGGTGGGCTCTATGTCTTTTTGGAGTTCCACCAGGACGTTTGGAGCAGGTTCTCCGGTGGCAGTGGAGCACCGATGTGGACATTCTATGCTGCTGGGTTGGACCCTAAGAAGTTTGCCAAGACTGAGGCGGCTGTGTTGCACAACGAGCCTCGCTTCCACGATTCCTCAACAAAGTACCGCAAAATGCTTTGGACGTCAAACTACAAGAGATTAGCGTCGTTCGTCATGTTCACTTTGTTCTTTGCCGGCAAGAACTACTTCCCATCGTTGATTCTCAACGGCAAGAATATCCAAGACTATTTACAAGACCACTTTCTCGGGGCTGTCGACTACCTTTGGAAGAATATCAACCGCAACCTACCGCACCTCATTGAAAATGGCACCATCTTGGGGTTTGAGTCGATGAACGAACCAAACAGTGGGTTGATTGGCCATCCTAATTTGAAGGTTATCCCAGATGCACAGCAACTTCGTGTGGGCACATCACCAACTGCATTTGAGGCGATGAGACTAGGTATGGGGTTCACCTGTGAAGTCGACGAGTACAAGATTGCCATAACGGGGCCACGCAAATACGGTAGCAAGATTGTTGACCCCAAGGGTACCAGGGCGTGGTTGTCGCGAGAAGACGCAAAGATAATAGATGACCATTATGGATTCAAGAGAGACGTCCACTGGCCCATAGGTACCTGTATCTTTGCTCACGAAGGCATCTGGAGATGGCCCAAAGAGTTTGACTTTAATTCGTTGAAGGAGTTGACTCAAGAACAGAGACTTGAAGTGAGCAAAAAGTGTGAGTTGCTTGATGCACATTTCTTTACGACACCACATGACGGTCGTGACTTGGCGCATGCAGATGGTACGGTTCCTAACAAGATCGACGTGGAGTTTTTCATCAACCGCCATTTCGTTGACCATTTCATAAGGTTTAAGGAGACAATCAGAAAGAGAAACCCTGATGCCTTTGTCTTTATGCTGAGTCCTGTTTTGGAAATCCCTCCAAATTTGAAGAATGATCCCAGGAAGATAATCGACAACAAGATCGTCTACTGTCCCCATTATTACGACGGCTTGTCGTTGATGTTCAAAAGTTGGAATGTCAAATACAACGTCGACACCCTTGGTATTATGAGAAACCGTTACATCAACCCGGTTTTAGGGATTGTTTTTGGTGAGAGGGCAATTAGAAATTGTTTCAGGAAACAGTTTATTGAAATGAGAGAGGAGTGCAATACTTTCTTAGGGGAGCTTCCAATTGTGATGTCCGAGACTGGTATGCCTTTCGACATGGACGACAAGAGGGCTTACAGAAACAGCAAGTACATTTCGCAGACGGCAGCCATGGATGCTATTTGCAACGCCCTTGAAGGTGCCAACATGTCACACACATACTGGTGCTACAACAGCGCAAACAACCACGAATGGGGTGACAACTGGAACAACGAAGATTTCTCCTTTTGGTCAGCGGAAGACAGACTGCCCGAGTGTTCGGATGAACCAGACACAAGTGAATCGCTGAGCCGTCGATCACGCAGGCGCAGACACCATAATTCAAAGCTCAAGCGCAAAGGCGGTACTCTCAAACGTGCCGTTGGTGGGTCAACTCGCATGGGGATGTCGTCGTCTCTCAGCAGTAACATGACCACCACCTCAGAGTCGTCAATTGGTTCCGAGAGAGATTACTCCGATAGTTATGAATCGGACGATACTTCTTCCCAATGCTCGGTCATCACCTCCGACAGTCTGAATATCTACCACCGCCAGTACAAGAAGTGTTATCCATCGCCAGACGGCGTGAGAGCCGTGAGTGCAGTCATCAGACCATATCTCATGGCAACCAAAGGTGTGATCATGGCTGTTGAATTTGATCTCAAGCTCGTCAAGTACTCCTTGCAGGTGGCAATCAACCGCGCAGACCCTGCACTAGAGAATATGCCAACAGTTATATTTGTCCCTAGATGGCATTTCCCGTTCTTAGACTACGGTGACATCTCCTTGTCTTCTGGGTACGTGAAATACAACCCCGAGTTGCAATTCCTTGAGTGGTACCATTGGAAGGATCCGTCTGTACTCGAAGAAGAAGCTAGACCGAGCCACCCTGCTGGTGTGGTTACAGAAACACTCATCATCAAAAACAACAGTGGCTCGTTAGAGGACTCTAGAGAAATAGAGGAGAAGGGCATGTTTTCCAATGACTTGGGATGTCCCGTTACATAGATTCTTTATTAACTTATAATACACAACTAGAAGCTCAATGGATCTTCCTCTCTTGCCCTCTTTTCACTTCCTTTCAACTCGTCTTTCAACAAGTTGTTGACAAACTTCGCAAAGTGATCTATGTATGGTTTCAAACTGGTTTTGTCGAAATCTGGTAGTTTACTCTCACCACTCTCGTCTTCCTTGTGGGTGTCTTCCCATGCCTCCAATTCAGTTTGTAGAAGACGCAAGTTGGGCGCTGTCGTTGGATTGAACCCATAGGCATCGTCCTCGGAGTTGCCAGAAATGTTCTTTGACGGATCAAAAGGTACACAGACGTTACCTGTTCCCGGGTGGATACAGAATGGAGACTTCAACAAATGGATAACTTGCTTGGACACTTGAACATCCAATCTTGGGTACATGTAGTAAATAATAATGTCCTTTTTGGACTCGTTAAGAGCACTCACCTGGGCGTTCGATTTTAGAACTTGTGAAGCAACTTTGTTTATATCCTCCCATTTGTCCTGCGATGACGAGTAGCTCTTGCTAGCCTTCCATTTGTTCCTCAATTCAATCTGCAATGGTTTGCTGGGTATGAACTTCAACAATTCTTCGGTCTGTTTCCATGCCTTGCTTTCACCTTCTTCGCCAGGTTGTGTGCCCCATGGGTCCTGCTCTTGTAAGATCACTGTAGCAAATTCTTTCTTGACAATGTCAAACGACCTCTCCACGTGCGGATGCAATGGCTTTCTAAGGTTCATCGTCCCGTGCTGGTTTCTTGCACTCAACACATCCAAGTACTCCACAATAGCCCTTCGACCAGGCTCGTCCAACTCCCTGGCTCTCTTGTCACTGATCCAACAATGCGCACCTCTTCTACCGGAAAACACCCACACCAAGTGCTCAAACCCGAAATCTTCTCTCAATGCCGCTTCAATAATCTTGGACCCCACTTGGATGAACTTCCAGCACTTGCAACAGATATCCGTGCCTTGACAACACGTTCTGATATCATCGTAATCTGTCAAATCAATATCAAACACCAACTCTTTGCTCACTGGCTTGAACACTGTTTTAGCCAAGTTCTTGCGTTCCTTAGGGTTGACTTGGTAAACAGCACCCACTTCAAAACGAGTGGGGTTGGCGGTGACGACAGACTTCTTGAACTCTTCTAAAGTGCCAAACGAGTTGTAACGCTGATAGATCTTGTTCCTGTACTCATAAGCAAACTCTCTCATGGTGAAATCTTTGGTTGGTTTCGGGGAGTGGCTCAACCATTGGAAGACGTACCGGAACGGCAATAATCTTTCATAGTAGAATTTCATATCTGTCTCCGACGGAGTATTTGACACTGGCGGCTCTTCAAAAGAGGCCATGGATACATTGTCTTGGATTACTGGAGCCATTGGTGGTATTGACCAAAGGATGGAAAGAGTTCATAAAAAAAAAACATACACAGAAAAAAATTGGTGATAGACGCGTCACCCACACGAGGTCGTGCACAAGTACCACATTTTGCAACTTCTATATTACGACGGCTACTCTACTCGTGTAAAAACACTAAAGAAACACCTTCATCACCAGCAGTGACTAGCTTCTTGCCGCTCTCCACTATAGCAAAGTCCAAGACACCCATATTGTGACCGACACCAGCAAACAATTGCTCACCAGTTCTGGCGTCCCATTTATAGATCTTGCCGTCCATACTACTTCCGACCAATACTGGCGTCTCACCAATGAATTGCAATTTCGTTATAGCATCGTCGACTTTCAAGTTCTTTCTTAATCTCCATTGCTGGGTGTCAAAGAGCAAAATGTCACCAGAGACCAAACCGACAGCCAACAAGTTAATGTTCTTGTTCTCGCACCAGCTCAATGCTTCAATAGACAATTCAGCAATGTCGTCAACGTTATCCAACGTCTTGAGTGTGTGCACAATTTTACCAGTGTCGTTGTTGATAATGGCCAACTGACCGTCTCGTCCACCGATGGCAAGAAGGTTTCCGTGTGCTTTGATTGTGACCCACGGACTTTCAACACCTTTGAAGTCATCGTGTGGTTGTAACTTGTAATTGACTTGCCCTGTGAAGCAGTTCCAGTTAACGACAGTACCGTCTTCGCTGATAGACACCAAAGTCAAGTCGTTCTCGTCCTTTCCCGGTATGAACACAGCACCATTACATTCCAAAGTGTGCGAGAACCCAGACATGATCTGCACCAACAGCTTGTTGGCGTCGTCTATTTGGTACACCCATATGGACCCATCCGTGGCCCCGAATGCAAAGTATGGTAATGATGGGTGGACCGTCACAAACAAGACTTCTTCGACTTCGTCCAATTCCGAAAACTTGACCCATTTCTCGCCACCTTTCGTTGCTTTGAAAACCTGAATGAACCCGTTCATGTCGGCAGTGATGACAAACTTCCCATCAGCCGTGAACCCCCCTGAAACAACAGACTCTTTGTGTCCCTGAAGCTCACCGACAAACCTCGGTGGTTGTGTGTGGGTTGTCCACAAATACGCTGTGTTGTCACCGCCACCGGTCACAACCATTGGCAATTTAGGGTGGGCAAAAACGGTAAATATACTGTCTTTATGTTGATCGAAATAAGTCCATGAGTTATTCGACATGTCAATCTCTATAGTTTCCTGCTCATCATCTAGATCCATTTCCTCATCTTGGTCTTCGTTGTCGTCGTCATCTTCAGGTGGGGCTAGTTGTTGGTCATCGTCAGCCACCTCCTCGGCGACTTCGTTGATGTTTATATATTCCTCTTCGTTCTCGTTGTTGAAGTCCGCAGCTTCATTGTGATTCTGTTCGGCAGACATTGTGTTGTAGGTGGTTATTAGTAATCGGGTCAAGGAGGGATTGATGAGCCTGAAAAAAAAAAATACAAACTTCAGATGAGGCTTGCCGCTCACAGTGGTCGTGCCACGACCGTTCACGTGATAGCAACAGAAATGGATGGAAGGTCTATTTTGCACATGATCTGCAAATGGGAGGGGCTCAGTTTAAAGAGTGGCTATTCGAGCCAGCTCGTTAGACCAGAGCTCCCGGACGGAACACCCAAACGAACAAACCCAGTTCGTACTGCCTAGTCCCTTACGAAGGTTGTACTATGCAACTAGCGAAAGTGTAACCAGAAGCAGTATATCTACACACCACCACCTGCAACTCTTGCTACATTCCTCTTTTATTAGTTATCCTACATCTCATCCCGATCACCCCTTTTGCATTCAGAAAAGTAACGGGATTTTTCTGTGTGGTGGTATAGTCTTAGGCGCAAACGAACAGCCTGGACGAAAAATTTTATTCCTACTTTTTCCTTCCTGACACCCACCACCACGGATATACAGCCACCACAGAGATAGACCCTTTTGGAAAGAGTCTTCCACACGTATATAACAATAATGTCAGATTGGATATCGACCTTCCCAGGTTTCAAGCAAGTTTTGGTCACGGGCAAAACCATGTTGGGCAGAATAATACTGACGGGACCGGTGCCACAGCATGTGGGTATAATCATGGACGGCAACCGAAGGTACGCCAAAACACACAAGATCGAAATCAAGGAGGGACACAGCTTGGGGTTTGACACCATGGCCAGTATACTAGAGTTGTTGTATGAGCTGGGAGTCAAGTCGGCCACCGTCTATGCATTTTCCATTGAGAACTTCAAGAGACTGCAGTACGAGGTCAAGTGGCTCATGGACTTGGCCAAGTCAAAGTTCACACAGATTAATGAACACGGTCTATTGTGTAAGGAGTACGGGGTCAAGATCAGGATTTTGGGCAACAAGAGACTATTGCCCAAGGACGTTTTGGAGATTCTCGAACAGACCGAGGAGATAACCAAAGATAACACCCGTGCGGTGTTGAATGTGTGTTTCCCATACACATCCAGAGACGAAATCACACATCTGATCAAATCAGTAGTGGACGATTCCACAAGGGGAGACCTCGAGATAACGGAAACCACGATAGATAAGCATTTGTACACCAGCGAGGTGCCTCCATTGGACTTGTTGGTGAGAACTTCGGGAACATACAGACTCTCGGATTTTCTTTTATGGCAGACGGTTTCGCCAGACTGTGCCATTGTGTTTGTGGATAAGTTATGGCCAGCATTCAGTCCGTGGGACATGCTCAAGATATTGGTGAACTGGGGTTACAACAAGTACATGTACGGTAATCCTAATGGATATGGCATTAGCAACAAGTTGACAGTGAACGAACAGTTGAGCATGGAACTAATCGGCAGACAGGGTGCCAGATCAACTGGGTTTGACAGATACCTGGATGAAGAGGAGGACGATGATGATGATGACACTGAACTCAGCAGTAACAATCTAGGCACCGAGGACACTGTCAACACTTCTGAAGAGGAAGGGGACATGACTAAAAAAGTTGATAACAGGGACTTTTGAGATTTCTATTTGTTTATTTAATGTATAGTAAAAGCTACTTTAATAGATATGACTGGGTAAAGACTTAAAGCTCACGCCTTGATGATATGGTTTGTTGCAACTTCGAGGGTGGGCGCGGTGGACTGCTCCTGCGTTGACTCATCCACCACCTGTGACGGCGTGGGCCCCCGGACGAAGCCACCGAAAAAAAAAAAAAATGAAAATTTTTCAAAAGATAGGCCCACGGTCGTCTTTCCTTTAACCACAACCTAACACCCCCCTAGCATTTACCTCCACCATGGATTTAGTCAATCACTTGCCAGACCGTTTATTATTCGCCGTTCCCAAGAAGGGCAGATTGTACGAAAAGTGCTGTAACTTATTGAACGGTGCAGACATCCAGTTCAGAAGATCAAACAGATTGGATATCGCTCTTTCCACCAACTTGCCAATCGCTTTGATCTTCTTGCCAGCCGCCGATATCCCAGTTTTCGTGGGCGAAGGTAACTGTGATTTGGGTATAACCGGTTTAGACCAGATCAAAGAAGCTGACCAATTTGAAAACATAGAGGACTTGTTGGACTTGCAGTTTGGTAAATGTAAGTTGCAAATCCAGGTGCCAGCCGATGGAGAGTACAACACACCGGAGCAACTAGTCGGAAAGAAGATTGTCTCGTCGTTCACCAACTTGAGTAAAGACTACTTCAGTGAGTTGTCAGACAAACCAACCAACATCAGATACGTTGGTGGTTCCGTTGAAGCTTCGTGCGCCTTGGGTGTCGCCGATGCCATCGTCGATTTGGTTGAAAGTGGTGAGACCATGAAGGCCGCTGGTTTGAAAGCCATCGCCACCGTCTTGGAGACCTCGGCCCACTTGATTTCTTCGAAGAAGCCAAAGCACCCAGAAATGATCAAGATAATTGTGCAAAGACTCGAGGGTGTTCTTGCTGCCCAAGAGTACGTGTTGTGTAATTACAACGCTCCAAAGGCGATCCAAGCCAAGTGTTTGTCTATAACCCCGGGTAGAAGAGCCGCCACTGTCTCCACTTTGGACAAGCACAGCGAAGACGAAGAAGACTGGGTGGCCATTTCGTCGATGGTGAGAAGAAAAGACATCGGTAATGTCATGGATGCATTGAAACAAGCTGGTGCTTCCGATATCTTGGTGCTCGAAATATCCAACTGTAGAGTTTAGGGTTACACGTAGTAAATACAAAGGTTATAGAATGACGACGTTTATTCTTTTCTCTTCTAGTCAAGCTGTCTTATACCGTCCTTGTCGACAACTTTGATATACACCCCCTTGAAGTCGATTGGCATTCTCTTTTGCAATTCCTGGACACACATATCCATCAATTTCAAACCTTCCTCCACGGTCATTTCCTTTCTGTAGTGCTTGTCCAACAAAGACGTGGTATAGAACGCCGCATAACCATGAGCACCATAAGGGAGCTCAACCTGGGTGCCCAAGTAGTCTATCCAGTTCAACGACGGCTTGTCCGTCTTGACATCGTACCCACCAATCAAACAATTCACCTGATATGGTTTTCTTGATCTGAGCGAGGTGGCCAATTGGGTTCTAACAAAAGAGGCGGTGGCCTTGGGGGACAACTCGATATCGTTCTCTCTCATCGAATACAATTGGATGTTGGCTTGCACATATTCAGCAAACTGCACAGTGTCACCGGCTTCACCAGTGTATGCTATTAAGTTGTGGGCGTTCAAGGATCTTGTTTTGTCATCTGTGTCCTTTAACACCGAAATTCCTCTTGTGGCGGCCTTGGAAGTGGCAATGATGGTGGCGTCTGATACTTTGATTCCTAAGATGATATCCATTGTTGATGTGGTTGGTGGTTGAAAGAAGCGGCAAACTTGGTGTTGGTTGGAGTGTTTGGCGAGTTTTTTTTCCTTCTTCCTTGCAAACATTTTGCCCTCCAGTCTCACGGTGAATATTTTTTGGCTGCGCGGCCAGCGAGTTCAGTCCAGGGAGTTTACTTGTTTTTGCGATTACTCAGGGTATACATAAAGACAGCTATACTAACCTACTTAATGAACTCTTTGACCTTCTTTTCAACCAACTGGGTGATCAACTTGTTCAATGGACTTTCGTCGTTCTCTATTTGAGCGGTCAAATTGACTTCAATCTGTTTTTCAATCAACTTCCCAGTTAAGTCAACCTCGATGTTGACAGTGTCGCCGATTTCTTTCCTGGACAATATCACCTTCTCTTGACTGTAGCTGATCAACATCACCGAGAATTGACCTTTGGCCGCATCAACGTTGGTGACGGTCAAAGATGTCCCATCAATGGCAATGAACCCCTTGTGCACAACGTAACTGATAAACTCCTTGTCTCGCAACTCAAAAGTATAAGCAATGGCATTGCCGTCGGGTTTCTTACCCACAATTGTAGCTATGGTGTCAACATGGCCCTGCACAATGTGGCCGCCCAATCTGACCTCACTTGTCACAGCCCTTTCCAAGTTCACCGGAGCCCCGTGCTTCAAGTCGCCCAAGTTAGTCTTACGGAGCGTCTCTGGGGCCACACCAACTTTGAACAATGTTCTGCCCGGGTTGAATTCAGTCACGGTCAAACAGACCCCATTTGTGGAGATCGAATCACCCAAATTCACGTCTTCCAAGATCTGCGAGCAATTGCCAATGGTGATGGAGACGCCATTGCCGCCTGTTTCGGTGTTGTCGTGCTGCGAGTAATCTAACACAGTTCCGATAGTTTCAACAAGACCAGTAAACATAATGTATGTGGTGATTAGTAATTGCCGTATGGATGAAAGAAAAATGTGGTTCAGCAAAAACGCATGGCCAAGTCCCCCCCAGTGGAAAAAACAAAATCAGGCGAAACTATCACGGATTTATAGTCGTTTTTCCTGGGTCATCCCCCCAGCATCGAACAAGTTGCATTTGGTTTGGGAGCAACAGTGGTATGATTTGTCAAATTGAACAACACATCCGTATATGTGCTATCGGGGATATGTGTAAAACAATGAGATGTAAGCTGAAAATCGAAGATCTCAACGGCATTTTCTGTAATTCCAGTTTCACCAAAAAATGAAACGAGACTTTCTTAGAGCGTGCCTCACTGCCACCTCACAAGATCGGTTCATGGGCAGGTACGTGTTGACATCAGCCTCGCCTTGACCACTTCTTTCATAGTTCGTGATTAACTGTGGAAAATCGTTGGTCGTGTACACCGGCACAACTGGTGTGTCGGATTCCGAAAAATTTCTTCAGTTTGGTTTGCGTTGAAGGAAGAAAAAACAGCACTCCTTGATAGATCAAGCCAGTGCTACGTCCAGGATCAACCAGCTCCCCTGCCCAACACCATCAGACATGCCATTCAGATTCCCAGTCAAGTTTGAGATTCCCAAGCACGCACACTTGAACGCCAGAGTGCTCAGAGACCACTTCAGGAGATTACAAGTCGCTGAGCACGAGGTCACCAGGAACGCCTTGAAATACATTTCCAGAAACGAAGAGTTGCCAGCAAGAGTCAGAGTCGAAGCTCATTTACAGTTGGCTTCTATGCCATACTACACAAGTAAGGTCCAAGTTAAGGGCAGATGCGTTGCTACTGGGGCCGCCAAGTCTGTCATTCGTGACTTCAAATTGAACAGAATTGCCTTCAGAAACAGAGCGTTGGCTGGCCAGATCCCTGGCGTCAAGCCCGCTTCTTGGTAAGCATGGTTAATGAGAGGTGGTGTAGGTTTATGAAGTTGTCAGTACATATTCGGTGATTTGTACATGTAAATAGATAATGAACGGTTTAAGATTTCGATATAGCTATGTGATTTGTAACAAATGCTCTGCCCACCTTCGATTATCTACTCATGCCACCCTGTTGGTATTCCATATCGACTATCACCAACTTCGTATTGCTAGAACCAATGAGCGGAAGAAAAAATGTAAGTGAAAAAAAATCTGCATAATCATACTCATCACCTACACACACAAACCTCACAGCTCATCCCACAAATGTTTGGTCCTAGCATATCCTCTCCACTCCGCAGATCGTTACTCAAGCCGGGTTTCAGCGTAACCAGATCGTTGAGATTAGTGCCAGACTTGTCGAAATTCAAGAAGATCGAGCAGCCGGCAGGCTACATTGTCGGTACCGTCAACGATGCATACCAGTCACCACAACCAGTCTACTACGAAGGGAGTTACCACTGGACATACGAGAGAATCATCGCTATTACTATGCTTCCGTTGGTTATGACACCGTTTGTTGCTGGTGTTGAGTTCCCCATGATAGACTCGGTGTTCTCCACGTTATTATTGTTCCACTGTCACGCAGGTATCAAGTCATGTATCATCGATTACATACCTAAGAGAGTGTATGGATTCTGGTATGGTGCTGCGTCGAAGTTGTTGACGTTGGGCACGTTTGTTGCCATGTACGGTATCTACGTCTTGGAAACGACCAGCAATGGGTTGTTTGACTTGATTAAAGCCATCTGGGCTGCATAGTCGTGTATAGGAAACGTACTTCGTGTAAATATAAAAAGGGGGTGCTCCATAGGCAGACCAACCTGGCGACACGTCTGACCGCTCCTGGGATTAAAGTTGTTGAGGCTTGCGGTACGTGTTTTAGGGCGAAGGTTTGAGCGAAGCAAAAGGAAAAAAAACCAGAAACTGAAAATTGCAGAAACAAAAAAAAAAGAGAACAACAAGCTCACGTCACCAGCCTCCACAAACAAGCCAGACGCCAATACCATCATGAGCGATATCGAGTATGACAGAGACGAGGAAATGAGGGAGCTTGCTCCGTACCCTCAGTACCAGGCCCAAGCCCCACCAAGAAAAATCGATCATATCGGTCTTGATTTGCCGGATGTGGCCGATCCAAAATACGATTTGAAAGAAGAACAGGATCGTGATGTGCGTTACGAGGTTAAAGACGAGGCTGAGTTCCACGTCACTAGAGCATTGTTCATCGGTAACTTGCGCCGTCCAATCAATGCTCCAGCTTTCCAGCAGCACTTGAACGATTTGGCCAGAAAGGGCGGAAACTTCAGAATCGACAGAGCTTGGATGAGCAGACCAAGAACTCATGCGATCGTTTTGGTAAGCAGTGATGAAGGCGCTGCTTACATCCGATCCAAGTTGGTCAACACGGTTTTCCCCGAGTCTGAAGAAGAGGCAAGATTGAAGACAGAGTTCGAAGACAGAGAAGTAGCGACTTACGAAGAGCAACTACAGGAATACAATGACAAGTTGGAGAGATTACCAGAGGGCGAAAAGGATCACTTGGAGAAGCCAGCCGAGCCAAGAGAGTACGTGACGGAAAGACTCCCATTATATGTCGAGTACATCCCCGTGAAGGCTATAAATCAATGGACTTTTGAGGAGGATAAAGGACCAAGAAATGGCAAGTGGAAGTTGGAGTTTGAGAAAAGGGACGACGACATCATCGCTTCTCATACGTTGTTGAACGGTGACTACATCCCTAGATACGAGCCTCGCAGAAGAGGTCCACCTCCAAGAAGAAGCGGCGGAAGGTTTGACAGGTACGGCGACCGTCCAAGAAGAATGGATAGTTACATTCCAAATGGGGAGCGCAACAGAAGAACGGACTCCTATGTGCCTTCACGAAACAGAGACAGATCCAGATCTCCTTCCAGATCGCCATCAAGATCTCCAAGAAGATACTAAAAGAGAAATCAGGAAGCATCAACGTATAGAAGAAAATTTTTGTAAATTACTTTGTATATGTATTACTTACTACTTTTGAAAAATTCAGTTCTTGGCCTTTTTATTAGACTCTTTATCATCTGTAGCTCCTTCGTCTTTGCGTTTCTGAGAAACAGAGTCGGTATCAACACCATTCTTCTTCAACCACGGTATCTCGACCAAAGATATGTTGTTGGCAACTTGAGGAATAGTCTTGGTATCGTCGTCTTCCTCCTCTTTGGGTAATTCAACTGGTGGGAATTCATCAACTGTAGATGCCACAATAAACACCTTCTTTAAAGAATTGAAATACTTGAATAGTTGGTCATTGTCTATTAGGTTATACCCCTGGTTATTTGGTTCCAGTATAATCTCCGCAATTCGGTATATGGTAAATGGAGGCGACTCCTTCATGTTCGACGCTAGGTGTTGCTTTATCGTCTCATTGATCTTGCCTATAGTCTCCGGCAAATCTATGTCCTTGGGCTTGCCATACCTATTCCCTTGTTGTGATAGTTGGCTCAACTGGTCGAGCCGTCCTATTAGTTTGGGTAGGATGCCCGTTTCCCAGCTCAATTTTGACGCCGAAGGGTCAAATGTTTTGTTGTCGATGATTAGCCTTAGTTCATCCTTCAATTCCGAATCCAACTCAGGTAGGTCAAATGGCATGACACAGGTGGTTAAAGGGCAAAGGGGAAAAAAACCAAACACGACACCTGGACGTGTCAATAAACGAATCAACAAAAATATTTGGCGCTCGCTGCACGACCACGCACAAATCCTGTTTCCAGTGCAGAACAAGACTGAAGAGAAAAATTTTCGTCTTTGTTCAGGGATATCCCTACAACCACAATCTACACACACAGCTGCAAATGTCGTTAATAAGAAGTTGCGCGAGAGTTGCTCGTATACCTAGGCCAATTGTAGCTGTGCCTACCTTGGCTAGATTCAACAGTACTGCTGTGCCACCACAACCACCACAAGCTCAACCAGAACAGAAGAAACCAGACCAAGATCAACCAAAGCAAGCCCAGCCAAAACAACCAGCTAAACCAGCCAACTCGTCATTACTTGCGGAAATATACCCCATCAACAAGGATACCATCAAAGAAAAAGATTTGGATGATTGGCTTGAAGCCGTCGAAAAATTAAAGCAACATGTTGGTGTAAAGAAAACCGCTGAGGAGATTTATTTGGACGAATTAACTCATCCATCACAGTTTATGGTCAAGGAGTTCGAACCAACTGCCGAACAAGTGGAGGAAACTCAAAGATACGCGGGCAAGGAGATTCCTTTGAAATCCGATCCAACGGTTGACAATTTAATCAACCTCATTATGAGACACGGCAGAAAGGCTAGGGCCAGAAAGATCGTTAGTCGTGCGTTCTACATTATCCAGTTGAAGATGAGAAGGGATCCTATTGAAATATTGAAGGAAACCTTGGATAAGTTAGGTCCCTTGGTCACCACGAGAACCCTCTCCACTGGTGTTGCCAAAAAGATGGTTGTTCCAATTGCATTAAGTGAAAAAAAGAGAAATAGATTCGCCATTACGTGGATCTTGGACGCTTCAAAGAACAGGAAATCCAATGACTTCGCTGTGAGATTGGCTGAAGAGATCATGAACGCCTACGAAGGTAAATCAAGTGGTTACGACAAGAAAGCCCTTATGCATAGACAAGCAACTCAACAAAGAGCTTATATTAAGCTTTAGTTTATTTTCGTAATGTAAATAGTTTTTGTACATAAACATAGTGTTTTGGTGATATCTCAGATTGTAGATCCTTTTTCTTTTTTTGATTGCAAAATCCTACGAAAAAAATATCAAAATACTAAGCAACCTCCATTTCAAAATTTTCGTATCTTTTCCACTTTATCTTAATTTTTGGCCTTGGATCTAGGTGAATGAAACCTCGAAGATGGATTTTATGAACCAAGTGTACCATGACTTAAAGTTTCATGTGAACCACTTTATGGTGGGGTATCGGCAGAAGTACTATAGTATGGACAATAACCCCAGGGTAATTCACACCAAATTGGAGAACCAGCAGCTACTTTCGTTGAGAACTTTCCCCAACGACAAGCATTTAATTGGTAAAGGGCAACCGTTTTTACATTTGGCTAAGGAGACAGAGATAGAAAACCAAGAACCAGAGGAGCTGCAGTCTAGCTCAACGTCGTCCTCGTCCTCGTCGTCGCTTGAAAACGTGCTCAAACGAGATTATGCTGCTTTCGAAAACTACAAGAACGTCACTTTCAGAACGCACAACTCCTTGGTGCTCAAAAAGAACTATAGCGAGCCAAACCTTGTTGACGGGTACTTTCTGTCGTTCCGATTGGACTTGGAAATGAGTGGGTCGTCCAGCGAAGCGGAAGGAGACGACCAAGACAACGACAACACAATTGCCGTTGGCCCAGACCAGCCATTGATTAGTTTGGAAACAGAGACACCTGGTGTGGTAGATACCTCAGAGTGTGCCTCATCGTCTCCCTGCACCTGTCAGTGCCACAATATTGAGAAAACCATACCCGAGTCGACCTTTTCGTCAACAAAAAAGACCAGCTACGTTAAGGACAAGTTGTACAACTTAGTGATGAATAGCTTACCCAGAGTGTCGACAAGCACCAACGAGGTTTCCTTAGAAGTGGTGGAAACGGGACCCCCTAAGGAAGAGATTGTTTCGTTGCAGCCAATTATTCTGCAGCCAGAAAACAGCATTGATGAAATCATGTCGATCAAGCAAGATAGCCAACAGCAGCCAAGCAACAAGATCTGGAAGTTGGTGTTGAATGACATCTCCTTATCTGCGGCCAGATTGTCCACTGGCAGTGCCAACATCCCCATGGTGAACAACCAGAACATTAGGGGGGATTTCATTGATGCCAAAATCACCAACAATGAGAACGAGGATATCTTTACTGCAACACACGAACCCCAGTTGAAGTGACTGGATGCTACCAAATTGTATAGCTGGTTAATGCACTACTTTTTTTTCTCTCTCTCTCTCTCTCGTGATGTGTGATAATTCATAATCTCTAATTGGCTGGAAACTCTCACTCTCCTGCGCAGTGCGCCAGTACCAAACAACAAAAAAAACCCAGACAACCAAAACCCAGACAACCACTGAGAGAGAGAAAAAAATTTCAGGCCAATCAATCGATACCTAAATACACCCAGGACACCAGCCACCCACTCTACCTATTCATTCACACTCCCCCCTTGCCACTCTTGCAATTAACAATGATTCGTGGATCTTCTGCCTTAAAGAGCTTAACTACCCGCCGTTTGTTGTCCACCGGCACCAAATACACCACCTTATCCAACGGCGTCACACTTGCAACTGAACCAAACCCAAACGCCAAATCCTCCTCCATTGGGTTGTTCATTGGCGGTGGTTCAAGAACCGAACACTCCCACTGCAACGGTATTTCTGCCTTGACCACCAACGTCTTGGCCTCCCAACCAGCCAAGGGAACCTTGTTGTCCGCCGTCAATGGTAAGGAACTCAATGGTGTCGTTGCCCAAACCACCAACGACAACATTCTTGAAGCCGGTAAATTGATTGCTTCCATTGGTAGCAACGCCATTGAAATCGCCGACAAGACCGACTTCACCAAGCACAAGGAACACTTGGCCAAGCAAGCCGCAGCCGTTGAAGCTGATCCAAAATCAAGGGTCTTGAGCCACTTGGAAGCCTCTGCTTACCAAGGATACTCCTTGTCCTTGCCAACCTACGGTACCACTGAGTCCATTGCCAACTTGGAAAACCAAGACTCTTTGCGTCACTTGGCCAGACACTTGGTCACCGGTAACACTGTTGTTGCCGCCGCCGGTAACTTTGACCACGACAAGTTGGTTGATGTCATTGAATCAGCTTTGAAGATTGAATCTGGTGTCAAGCCCGACACCAAGCCAGCCTCCTTCTTGGGTTCTGAAGTCAGAATGAGAGACGACACCATGCCAAAGGCTTACTTCTCCATCGCTGTCCACGGTGAAGGCTTGAGTTCTCCAAACTACTACTTGGCCAAGGTTGCTGCTGCCGTTTTCGGTGACTTCTACCTCCACTCCACCACCGCTAAATTCACTTCTCCAAAATTGGCTTCCATTGTCCAAGAATACAACATTGTTGAAAGATACAACCACTTCTCCAAATCCTTCTCCGACACCGGTATCTGGGGTTACTACGCTGAAGTCCACGACAGATTCACCATTGACGACTTCTGTCATTTCTCATTGAAGCAGTGGAACAGATTGTCCATTTCCATCTCCGAGGCCGAAGTTGCTCGTGCTAAGGCTCAAGTCAAGGCTGCTTTGGCTAAAGAATTGGCCGGCTCTTCCACCGCCGTTGCCACCGACATTGCTGAAAAGGTCTTGTTGGTTGGACACAGAAACTCCTTGGAACACGCTTTTGAAAAGATTGACGCCATCAAGGTTGACGACGTTAAGAACTGGGGTAAGGCTAAGGTCTGGGACAGAGATATTGTCATCTCCGGTACCGGTTTGATCGAAGACTTGTTGGACTACAACAGAAACAGAAACGAAATGGCCATGATGAGATGGTAGAGAAAGAGAGAGGGTGTACATGTTATGAAAGAGAATAGATAGTATATAATATAAAACATTTATATTTCATTCTAACACACAAATAAGACTAAAAGAAAAAGAAGCAAAAAGCACACACACACCATTTAATACACAACAAATATGTAAATACGCTTCACATTATACCACTCTTCTTCAAGTTTTGCTGAACAATCAAGTCCGTCACAGCACTCAAGACGAACTTCATTGAGTTTGTGTCCGTGGCACACGTTCTGTGCACGTAGATTGGTTTATTCGTCTTGTTCATCTTCATGAAGTTCGTCTCAAAGAACTTGATGTTCTCATTGACGTCGTCCCCCTTGCCGGTGAAATCGGGGAAGTAGTTCTTAATGGGGTTTTTGGCAATCTTCTTCTCAAATATATCAACCTTGTTCAAGAATAGTATGAATGGGGTGTTGGCGAACCATTTCGAGTTACACAACGAATCAAACAACACGATGGACTCGTGCATTCTATTCACCCGCTCGTCTTCAAACAAGTTCTGGTCGTATTCAGAAATAGCCAACACAAACAACACCGCCGTGATATCCTCGAAACAATGGATCCATTTCTTACGTTCAGATCTCTGACCACCAGCGTCCAACACCTTGAACTGCAACGAGTTGATCAAAAAGTTTGTCTCGGTGATTCCCGTGGTCTTGATTCTTCCCTTCAAAATATCCAAGTCATTACACAAGTAGTTTGGATCAGCGAAATTGAACACATTCTGGAAATAGTAGTCTGCACTTCCTTCCAACTGGAACTCATTCGACCTATCAAAACACTTTTGGATCCCGGAATCAGTGGTCCACAATTTGTGAATCGCCTCGGCAATCTCGTACCGCGAGTATTGCTGCTTCTGTGGTTGCTGACTCGACTGCAAGTGCTGATCTATCGTCTCTTGATTAATATTCGAATCGTCGTCCTTGCCCCAGATATCCGTGGCCCCAGTACTCTTCATTCTCCGCTTGTTCTTGTTCTCCTCACTATACTTGACAATATAATCATTAATGAAGTTCGTACCGCCCGCAATATCAGCATCAATCTGCTTCAACGGATCGCTGCTCAACACGATCTGCTTGTACGGAATCAACGGACTGTTCGGCTGGTCACAGTCCAACTTAATCTTCAACTTCCTCGCCTGGATAATCAAGATCTTCATTGACTGGATAACATCACACCAGATGACGTTCGAGTACTGCATTCTTTCCTGCTGCGTGAACCCTCCCTTGTGCAAGAGCTTAAGCTGCTTCAACACCGTCGACTTCCCACTCTCACCGGCCCCGAGCAATAACAACTTGATGCCGTTCTTGGAGTTCTGCTTGCGCAAGTGCAAGCTCTGCTCTATGGCGTCGTTGATGCGCTTGTCTTGAAGAAAAGGGTCGATCTCGTCGTTGTCCACAGGAACACTTGCACCGCAACCCATTAGAAGCTAATTATAATATATAAGGAAAGTAAAAAAAAAAGAAGAAGGTGGTAAGTAAGTAGAAAAAGGGGGTATGGGTATAAACAGTGAGGAGTTTCGTTTTCCTCTTTTTTTTTTGACTATGTGTGGGTGTTGTTTTTTTCCTGCCTTTCTTGCTTGAAATCTGTACCGTTTTCGACTAAGCAAAGAAACAGTTGTTGGCTTTAGTTGTGCTGGGAATGGAAATAAACTATTCAGTTTATGTGAAAAAAAAAATACAACAACTTTAAATTTCCACTTGTCTTTGTTTGGCAAATAACTCTGAAACATTTTTCTTGGAACATTTTTTTTTTTCCGCAGCCATGTTAAAAACTACATCAGGAAAAACACCAGCTAAAAAACAATGTGTCACGTGCAAATATCACGTGAAAGCGTTTACTTTTTAGTATAAAGTAATAACAAATCCTATGTAGTAGACCGCGATGATGACTGTCCCAAATATCACGCACTGTTTGGTAAACGTTATCAAATTGTACCTCTTTAAGAAATTGAAAAATCTCCTCTTGTTGAGAATGTATATCTTGCCGATTCTCGAGTTGTTGAATCTGGCTACAAGCTTGGATCTTTGGTTGTAGTTGGATTGCGTGAAAGTGTACTGTGGGATGGAGCTTGGGAGTGAATATGTGGTTGTGGATGAGCTCGAGTGTGGTGACAAGTCCTTGGCTTCCAACTCCTCGTCTTGCTCTTTGATGAATTTCTGGATCTTCTTTGAGTGCTGCTCCACGGGGATGTTCACCACGTCGTATAGTGGCAAGATCGACGTGTAAGTAAATCTTGTGGACTTTGTTTTCATGTTCCACCAGAATATAAGAATGCCAGAGACAACTGCAAGGAACGCATAGTTGATGACATTCACGTATGGAGTCTGCAAAAAGCAAATGTCTGTCTCGTAGTGGAAGTCCTTATCGGCTGTGAAACTCAACAACTGCACCGCAGGGTATTTCTTACCCATGGCCATGCTTATCGACTTGACTGTGATTTCTCTATATCCTCCGTCGTGTCGAATGTCACAGAAGTCGTGATCGTCCCCAGTGAATGTAATATCTGGCTGTATTTTGTCAAGAATGTCTCTGGACAAATTTGGTTCTACCGAGTTTTTGTACTGGTACCCATGTCCGTTGACATCAAAGTACGCCGACTCTCTTAAAGGACCACATGATAAGCTTGGGTCCCTGTACAACGGCACATGCGTTAATAACACTCTTGGTTTGGATTTAGCCCCAATAGAATTCAAAAAATCGCGGGATGGTTTGTTGATGGTTTCTTCTGTTGCTGATATACTAAGTGTATCCAAAGTTATGAATTCGACCCCTTTGATATCAAACACACTGTTGCTGACGCCAAACGAACTTTCAAATCGATTTCTATATGGAAGGTTAACCCCATTTCCAAACCCTATATCGTGGTTTCCAGGGACATTCAAGTACATTCTATCGTTTGGTTTGAAGATTCTATTGAACCGGCTGAACTCGCCGTTGAAATACGAATCACTCGAGTCTCTACCATTGTCTAGTAAATCGCCAAGGAACATTGTGTAGTCGGGGGATAATGTGTCAAGTAACGCGTTGTAGTTCTTCTTTATATATGTGTCGACTGTGTGCTGGGACAACTTCAACAACAACTCATTTCTGCCTGGATATGTATGGTTGTCTATTAGCTGGGGATCAGCAATCAACAAAATATTGGTCTGTTGTTTGGGGTTTTTGAGTTTCGGCCAGTGGCACCGCAGGATCTTGGAATACGTGAAATACCTCTCCTGTAGGTAGAACGTGGCTACCCACGCCAACAATAGTATCAACAGCAAATGGTGAATGCTTTTGAGCTTCAACATGGAGTCCTAGTGGATTGAGGTTGTTGTGGTGGGTTTCTTTTACTCTGACTTCCAGGCTTAGTAACCCTTTCACTTTTTTTTTTTGGCGTCAAGGCAAGCGGTTTTGGACACGCGTGCACGCCCTGGGCAGAAAACACGCCCAACGGAATTTTCTTCCTCTTTGCGAGTATCGACTGATGTGCCAGAGAAAGGGTTTTGGGTGGTACGACGCAAACCGTATAGAGCAGGCTAACCAGACTTTGATATATAAACGACACCATCCCCCGCTTACCCAAAAAATATGGACTGGCTAGCGTATTCGCCACCAGCAATGGTTGAAAATTCCCTTCTATTGTTTGCAATCACAGGTGGATTGATCTTTTTGTTTATTCATGCCCTATCGTATTTCCAAGACGTGCCGGACTTGTACCTACAGGAGCAGAGCTTGATCGAGCCAACACGGTTGCTCAACGAATCACCAGTGTACCACTCAAATAAGTTGTCAGGATTGCGTGTGGGGTTAGACATAAGATACGACTCGTACAAGTCTAGGAATGGCAATTTGAGTGATATCTGGGAGATCACAACGAAGCTCTCCAAGGAGTTTGACAAAGGGATACTTGTCAATGACGAAAAGTTGTCCATCAGTTACATCAATTATTGTATTGCCAACGTTGAGCTAGGCGACAACAAAACCATTCTTATCCCCAAGAACCACGAGATCAATGCCAAGTGGGTCATGACGGTATTGATTGGGTTTGTCAAGCAATTGACCCTTGAGTTTTACATTGATTTGCCGCTTAAAACGACAGGCGCCATTCACATTTCTGACATAAAGTTACCCCAAGAGAAGGAGAAACGATTTTTTGAGTTCAAGAATACGTACACCCCCGATAAGGATAAAGGGATAGCGATCAGATTGCACAACCACATCTCACACGCGATCGATTCGATTGTCGAGTTTACCCAGTTGAACATTGTCAGTGCTGTTGCATCGACATTGAAGCATTTGCCCAATAGTGACGATTTCTATGGGGCCAAGATGACAATTATCTCATGCAATGGCAGCAATGAGGATATCAATAATGTCATTGTGAAGATGCTCACAGGGTTCTTGTTGTACTCCGAGATTATTATCACAAATAGAGTGTCTGCGATCAACGACAAAGACAGCGATGATTCGAGCTCGTTGGCAAACTTGAGCTCTATAATATCCATCCCAGAATCGCAGCTCTTGAAGGTGTTTTCCGGCAGCTCGCCCGATTCAATCCCTCAGTTGTTGCAGAGATACTTGTTAACCAGAGGCGTGTTTCCATACAAGAGCAACAGATTAATTTACATCTACAACTCGCTCAACATGAAGTCGTCGTTGTCCTACTACGAGCTCAACTCTTTGAGAATGAGATACAAAGCTAGGGTGATCAAAGAATTGGAATACTACAACGTCATAGGCCCCGTCATCTTGACAGACTTTTACGATTACCGCCAGTTTGACAACGTTACCTTCACAAAGTTCGGATGCGTATTCCAGTCTTTAGAAATCAAGTTGAACAACTTGCTGAAAACAAACTGGGGTAACTTGATGGTCCGTGGCTACACCATCGGTAAAACCACCAACGTCGTGAACGGCGAACTAGACAACGCTGCCTCCAAAGACAACGAAGGATTCATGCCCATCAATATCGTCAAGGGCAAATGGGGATCCGACGGCTGTTTGTATATAATGTAACCAATCGATAGTTAATCGTTCATAACTTTTACTCCTTTCTTTTTTTTTTACCTTGTCTCTATATAATACCTATATACCAAGTCTTTGGGTTCAGACTTTGATTTTTTTAACCGATTGTTCGTGTTCATTAAACAATGAAGATCCTGCTCTCTTTCTGGAAGAAACAGCAGACGACTTCAAAATGCTTTCGTTATCAACAATGAATACCTTCTTGTTGAGTTGGTTCTTGAAATAGTCCGTGAAGTTAACATTAATAGCATTCAAACTATCCAAGTTCAAATGGCCGAAAAACAGGTGCCAGCTAGCAATCTTCTCCAGGATCATATCGTCCCAGATAATGTCATTCTTGTCGTCGTTAATAAGCTGGTACTTGATGAAATCATACCCGAAAATCAACAACAAGTTGCACCAGTTCTCGTATTTTTTGTTCATCAAGCTTAATTCGTAGTCCAACTTGGTCAAGATTTCAAACTCGATCTTCCTCAAGTTGGCCACATAGTTCTCATGCAACCCGCAGATCTTGCACCAGGATCTGAACGAGTAGTTGTAGTCCTGGTTGAACTTGGATGCCACGATGATCAAGCCGAGAAAGAGCTTCTTTGGTTCGAGGTTGATGGACTCCTTCTTGGAGACTATCAACTTGTAAAGGTAGAAGCTGGTGAGTTGTAAAGTCTGGATGGAAGTCTTGGATCTTCTCAAGATTTCGAGAATGAACACTCTGAGGGGTTTCTCGTCGAAGGGTTGTTGTTGCTTTTTGGTATAAAGAATCTTCAACAAGTTGACGGAACAGTTGATCAAGATGGAGTTGAACTGGGCTTTGTTCAAGTGGTTGGTGTAGTAGTTGTGGTGGTTGGGGGACAATGTGGCCAGGGGTGACGGAACAGACGAGGTTGGTGGTGTCAAATAGGACTCTTCGGTTGGCGTGGCAAGAATGGAAGCAATGCTGCCTGCTTTGAAGGCACTTTTATGTGCCTTTGGCAAAGCCTTTTCTTGGATAGTCGAAGTAGTTGGAGTTTGCATCTTTGTAAGTCAGTAACGAAGCCGGGCGGGTGGTGTCTTTTTCTTTTAGTCTCAGTAGTTTTCTAGTAGATAGTCAAATAATCATAAGATGGAATGGTAGGATGTAGTTGTTGTTATTAGTTTGGGTGCTAAAATAGGAGGGTGGAAAACTTGAAAAAAAAAAAAAAACTGTGGGTATTTAACTGTGAAATTGTGGTGGGATCTTATACTGTAAGCGGCGTCTGCTGCTGCTGCTGCTGCGACATTGTGGCCTATGAGTAATCTCGAAAGCGTCATTTCTTTTTTTTTTTCTCTCTTGAGATGTCGCAATGTCGCACACAGACTCCACACTGATAAGATAAACTCAGGATGAGTCAAAATGTCGCGGTGGAGCAATGTCGTGATGTCGCAATGTCACATAATTTGTCGTGCGGTTTTCGGATTTCCAACAAAGTTAGTCATTTTGCTATTGTGTGGGTGTGTGGGTGTCTGGGTGGGTGTGTGTGGGGGCGGACGCGCGGGCGTCCAGACTTCGACCTAGTCATCCAGGATTGCGCAATCTCTTGCTACGGCAATCAACACCATTGCCACCGGTAGCGGCACTCTCCCATCTAGGCGGTATCGCTTGTTTTCTACTTTTTATTGACTTATTTAATATTTACCGTATGGACTGCTGTGCCCTGACTAATATACAAAAAAACTAATAATAATAAAAAGAATCGTTCAACTGATTATACCCACTACTCCCTCATCAATCTAAACTTGTTATCAATAATCTCTTTCAACTCCTTGTAGCTTATAATAATACACTCATCCTTGTTAATCAACAACAACTTCTCGTCAATCCCACAATCCAACTTGTTCAAGTTGATCAACACCTTGTTGAGGTTGAGCACCTTCTTGTTCTTGTTGTTACTCGTGTCGTAACTGTTGTAAAGGTAGTTGAGAAATAATCGCAATATCTTGTCGTTGCCGGACTTGACACCTTCTTTGTCACTGTCATCATAAATCAAGTAGTTCAACTTCGTCATCAATCTAAACAATCTTGCATTCTCCAACTCAGAGCCCAACTGGCCCTCCATGAAATCGTTGGAGTCTTGTAGGTTGTTTATAATAGCAAGCATTTTACCAGACAATTGCTTGTTGAATTCCTGTAACTGGAACGATTCATCAGCTTGACTCAATTGCTGCAACGCATTGACAAACTCTTCACTCAACTTGGCCGACGACTTCAAACTATTGTAGATGTTAGCGCTTTGTCTCATGTTGACGGGCAACAACAAAACACTCAATTCAATCAAAACCTTTGCAACGCTGTGAATGTCTTGCACTTGGTCTTTCTTAATGTCATCTTCTTGGTCCTCGTTATACTCAAGTATGTCGCTAATTCCGACTGAACCCAATCTTATTCTATGCTTGTTTGTCACGACAATCTTACTCAAATCAATGGTTGACTTGGCCGCTAACCCAGCCTCGTGTATCGCAGAAATCGCATTGACCAACTGTATCAAATAACTCCACAACAAGTCCTCATTAATTGGCTCCACACGCAACCCCTTCTTGTGTTGTTCCAATAAACTAACACTGTTCGGGTAGTAGTCGTAAATAATACACAACGAGTTGTTGCCATTTTGCGAGTTGTTGAAAGCCATGGTGGTGAACGCGTCTTGCAACGAAACAATATTGGCATTCTTAATACTCTTCCACTTCTTGATAGTTCTGAACGGCTTGTCATTCACAATTTCATTGCATGGCTCAATCTTTCTCAACACATACAAGTTGCCGTCGTAATTGCTGTACACCTTGAAAATCAAACTATTTTTGCCCATCCAAAGTTTGGAAATTGGTTCATAAGACTTATCTATTGGCACCAAGGAATGGTACTGGTTGACATGTTCGGGCAAATTCAGATGACTCAAGGTTTGCAAACTCGCTTCGTTCTTCTTGTGCAAGTACTCGCGTAATTCATTTGGGATAAACATTGCTTGGCTATTGAGTTCGTATGGCTGCAAAGGAATAGTTAACCTCGGAGGCGGAGCTGGTGCGTACAAGTGGTACTGCAAAGGATACATTGGTTGTTGGCCCGCAGCTTGTCCTCCATTACCTGGTATATTTGATGTTGGGGTTGCAACGCTGGGTGGAGCAATACCTCCCGGAGTGCTCACTTGGCCCATGGGGGTCGGAGTTGATATTCCCAAGCTATTGGGGAAGTATGGGTTTGAAGAAGTAGACGAATGTGGGAGCCCAACAGCATGTGCCTGTTGCTGCTGTGCTGAGGATGGTAGGGATGACGAAGGGATCGGTGCTTGCATGGGAACGTGTTGCTGTTGCTGTTGTTGTTGTTGTTGTTGCAGCTGGGCAAGAGGGGCTGATGACACTGCTAGTGGTGAAGCCGACGCGTTACCAGCAGCTGCCAGGGTGGTGGTAGTGCTGTTGCCAAAGTCGAATCCAGAAGGTGTGAATGAAGGAGTACTGACATTGAACTTCTTGGATGTGAAAGGCCGTTGTGGAGCACCTGATTCAGAAGCCCCAGTGCCATTCTCCGGCTTAAACACGGGGATCTCTTTCAACTTCGGCGACAACGTAGCAAACTTGCTTGTTAAACCTGTCACACCTGGCTGGAAAGAAGGTGTGTTCAAATTGAACTTCTTCTTGGATGCGGCCTCATTGGAAGATACGGTTGAAGACACTGTGGAAGTAGCTGAGTTGGGGAAAGCGGTGGTGGTGGTATTGTTGTTGTTGTTGTTGTTGTTGCTGTTGCTGCCCGTACCTGCAGAACCAGCATCCTGGTGTGTCTCCTGGTCTTGCTGCTGTTGCGGTTGCTGTTGCTTCTGTTGTCGATTATGGCTGAAAGCGCATCCTTTGTTCTCGAACTTACAGTAGCCATAGATCAATATATTCTTGCAAAGGGTTTCTTTAGCAGTATCTAGATTTATATTCATTGACAATTGTGGGTAATCTTCTTCTTCTCATTCACCTTGTAGTATTGTGGCTGTGACTGGTTGCGTGTGTGTGTTGTCTCTCGATGTTGATGTTGTTATTTTTCGTGTTGTCAGAATGTTGTGCAGATGATTCTATTTCTGGCAACACTTTTTTTTTGCTTCCTTCCTTCCTTCCCCTTCTCTGTTCTCCTTACGCCTTGCTGTTGGTGGTCGATTTGCAGTCAGGAAAAGAGTAAAAAGTAGGGGGTGTCAGTTCACGTGATACTCTACAACTAGTAGACCAAATAGTACAACTACCATACATTAGCCAGGTAATACGTCCACCTCTTGGGCGGACCTCTGATGGTCTCGTGTTGTCCACTTATCAGAGACAAACCAGCAACCACCTTAGACAAGCGAGAGCGACAACAGAAAAAAATGGTGACGTCGGGGTCCCAGCAATCTTGCACGACTTTTTTCTTTTCACCTGTCTTCTTCTTTCTGAAACTCGTAACGATATCTACATAGGCCCTGCCAAAAACAACAACGACATCAAAGATGGGAGCCAACTCAAGCATTCTAAATGGATTTATGGAGGACACAAACTTCAGCATCGAGGAGATAGATCGCATGCGCAAGAGGTTCATGAAGTTGGACAAAGACGGCTCGGGTGAAATCGATAAGCAAGAGTTTTTATCTATACCCGGCATCTCTTCAAACCCCTTGGCCACAAGATTGATGGATGTCTTTGACAAAGACGGCGATGGCCAGATTGATTTCGAAGAGTTCATCACTGGGTTGTCGGCGTTTTCTGGTAAATCGGACAACTTGACAAAGTTGAAATTTGCATTCAATATTTACGACATCGACAGAGACGGGTACATTGGCAACGGAGAGTTGTTCATTGTCATGAAGATGATGGTTGGCAAGAACTTACAGGACGAAGAATTGCAGCAGATTGTTGATAAAACGATAATGGAGGCTGATGTGGACGGCGACGGTAAGTTGAACTTTGAAGAGTTCCAAAGAGCAGTGAATACCGACTCCATTGCCAACACATTGACATTGAACATGTTCTAACGAAGGCATGTGACTTACATAGATATTTATACTTCTATTTATTATCAGTTTATGAACGAATAACGGTGTGGAATTTACTACCGAGACCTCGTCTAAAAGTGTGAGAAAAACTGTGGGAAACTTGATCTGTTAACCACCCAACTCATCTAATGGACAACTTTGACAAGAAGCTACGGTCTTTACTCGATTGGATCAAAAACACCCAGGACGAGAAGAAACCATCTACTCATTCCTATATCTCCCCCAAGATCGACGTTAAGGATGTCAAGCTGTCTGGTAGAGGTATCTATGCCGTTGACTCATTGAGGAAATCAGAGCTCATCCTAAACATCCCCCACTCATTCTTGTTGAATTTTAACACAGTTATGGCCCATATTGCCAGATTTAATGGAATGCAAGACGATCTGCACATATATGTGCCGTTTGAGACCCCAGAACCCGACCAATTCACCAAGATCTACAGCAAGTTGACTCGAGAAGAGATTCTTGAATTATCGTCTTTCCAATTGTTGTCGATCTACTTGACGTTTGAAAAACAACGAGGGGGAAAGTCATTCTGGAAACCGTTCTTGGACATGTTGCCTTCCATGGATGACTTCCACTTGATGCCGATTCATTGGTCCGATGAGGTGTGCAAACTAGCTCCTGATTCCACACAAAAGAGTAACTTGAAAGTACGGGAGAGGTTCGACACTGATTACAGAGTGATCTGTGAGTTGGTCCAAACAAAGACTGACGTTGATGTGACGACACTCCTCCCGAGACAGGACGTGTTGCTATCATGGCTCTGTATCAACTCGCGTTGTCTTTACATGAGCCTACCAACAAGCAAAAGCACGGCTGACAATTTCACCATGGCGCCATATGTCGATTTCATGAATCACTCGAGTGACGACCACTGTACTTTGAAAATCGACGGCAAGGGTTTCCAAGTCCTGACTACTTCTACCTACAACGTCGGCGACCAGGTGTTTTTGAGTTATGGTCCGCATTGCAATGATTTCTTGTTGAGCGAGTATGGGTTCATAATCCCCGAGAATCGATGGAACGACCTAGATGTGAGCAGATACATCATCCCATTGCTCAAATCTAACCAGATCGAGTTTTTGAAAGAGAACGACTACTACGATAACTACACTATGACCAAAGACGATGTTTCTTTCAGAACCCAGGTTGCATTGGCCACAGTTCAGGAGAAGGATCCGAAAACCTCCCGCAAATTGGCTGCATTGATAAATGGTATCAATGACGGAGAAGTGTTTCGTCGCGACTCCAACCTCCTATTGGCTGCTATTCTCCGTAAGGTGATCCATGAAGCAGAAACCCATCAATACTTAGAGTACGCCGACGATCCAATCAAACAAACCATTGGTACGTTATACCGAGATAGACTATGCATTGCCAAAAACGTTCTAAGCAGTATACAGGATGAATAACTAAATACAAGAGAACTGCTTCCTTTAAATCTGTAATACCTTTTCAGCAGCGGCTTGGTCTATACCTCTGTCGATTGACAACTTGCTCTTAATCATGCTTGTCAATGTCCTGTTGACAGGCACGGCAAGCCCGTGTTTCCTGCCCAAGTAGCCGATATACCCATTGATGCTATCAATCTCCGTGACTCTCAAATTCCTGATATCCTGTCTCATCGAAGAGCTATTATCTTTTGTGAGATCCACCACATCAATCACCTTCGTCAAGAGCCTATCGGTGTCCAACATCTGCTGTGACTCAGGCAATTTCACCAACGCAGGATACTCCGCTATGAGCACTTCCTTCGCCTCGTTAATTATATGTCTCCATAAGTACCGCACATCATCACCGCACATCAACTCCCCGTTCTTGCAGTCAAACAACGCGGTCAAGGCATTAATACAGCAATTAACAATCAACTTTTCTGCTTGGGTACGTACAAACTCTTCATAGTTCAACATCTTGGCATTCAACTCCGGGATCTTTAGCAAGGATGTAATCATTTCTGGTCGTTCTTCCGGACTCAGGAACCGGTCTGGCTGGCCAGGAATGTTTCCTGGTAGTTCACCAATCGATATCGCACCTTCCGCGACGTGGTGTGTGATCCCGTTGTGAACATATGCGCCATGCGTGGTTATCCCTTCAAATATAGTCGGCCTGGTGTTAGCAGTGCTCCAAAACTTGTCCACCAAGTTCCTGCCCATGCCCATACCATTCTGCAAGATGAAGATGTTCGTGGTGGGTCTGATGTGGGGGAGGTATGGTAGGAGTGCCTCTTCTGTCTGTGGTGCCTTTGTGGTGATAATGAGGTTCTCTATGGGATCCGTGACGAGATGCGGCTTGACTGACTCGGTCTCGATGCCCTGGGTGGACAACTGACTGTTTTTGATTCTCGAGACATAGATCTTGTGTTCATGCGATGGGTTCACCGTTGATTTGGGGCGTAGTAGTAGTACGGGGGAGATTACCAGCGGGAACACCCGCTTTAGGTCATATGCAAGTAACGAACCGATCGCACCTACCCCTAGAATGTGGATCTTTAACGGGGATGACATGGTGAGTGTGCTGCAAAGTTGGTGATTTCCTGAGAGATCCGTGGGTTGTCTCTTTTTTTTTTTCATTGACTCAATCTCATGAGCAACAAGAAGAAAAGCCCAACACTATCAATTTGACTCTCTCTCTCTCTCTCTGTCGCACGCCCGACTCACAACCAGCAATACCCACACACACACACGAATATCAATGCTTATTGTTGGATTGACAGGAGGGATAGCATGTGGTAAGTCCACCGTCTCCAAGGAACTCAAAGAGAAATACCACTTAACAGTCGTCGACGCCGACTTGATTGCTCGCGAGGTTGTCTACCCCAACAAACCAGCCTTCAAGAAGATCGTTGCTGCCTTTGGCCAAGACGTCCCGGATCTCGTGAACCCGCAGGACGGCAGCTTGAACAGACCGGCGTTGGGCAAAGCCGTGTTTGGAAACAAGGACAAACTAGCCACTTTGAACGCAATTGTGCATCCTGCTGTCAAGTGGGAGATGTTTAGACAGATCTTGATTGCGTATATCACACTCAAGCAGTTGATTGTGTTGGATGTGCCCTTGCTTTACGAGAGCGGGTTGAGCTTGATCTGTGGCTTGACTGTGACGATCTCGTGCAGTAAGGAGATCCAGGTGGAGAGGTTGTTGGCACGCAACCCTGAGTTGTCGGTGACCGACGTGACTAAGAGGATTGACAGCCAGATGTCGAACGAGGAGAGGAATTACCGGTCAGATATCGTGATTGACAACTCGGGTGATTTGAACACGCTCCATGAGTCGATCAAGTCCTTGGTTCATGAGATTAAGCCAAACTTGATATGGTACTTGTTGGACTTGTTCCCTCCGTTTGCCATCTTATCGGCGCTTTTCACGTTCACAATTAGAAGAATCTCAGATAAGTTTATAGGCACTAGAAAACCTAAAGTAGAGTAACAAGATACACGAAACGTAAAGTTGTTTATTTCATCTATTGGCTCTGACGCACACCACTGACAATATCGTCGACTCTCAACAACAAACAGGCACTTTCTATAGCCGTCTTGATCGATTGCTG
>JAJSEA010000084.1:0-36607 GCA_026724345.1 Candida sp. AC06 | reverse complement strand
CCCCCCCCGGGGCCTCGTGACCCCGGCCCCGCCCCCCCCCCCCCCCCCCCGGGGCACCGGGGCCCCCCGCGGGGGGGGGGCGGGGCAAGGACGAATGTTGATGGTTTGTGATATCGTTGCCAATTTTTCAGTAGCGAAACGATCTCAGATATTCGACAATTTTACACGAAATTTTTCTTCACCAACAAGCTTCTTCCAAGAAATCCCCCACCACCAATGTTCCCACTTCGACAGCTCCGAGTGGGTAGATCACATCTCACTTCGAGACGTCTCATTCCGTTACGATACAACTCCAACTCCTCCAACAACAACAAGCAGTCCAAACCCGAAGACGAGGAAGAATCCAAAGAAGTCTCGAAAAAGAACGATGCCGACTCCATTGATCAGTTCAAGATCAAGCCCAGCACGTCCAGGGCCGCCCCCGCGCCTTTGGAAAACACGGGAATCGAGCAGCTCATGCGCAAGGACACCAAGCCCTACATTCCTAAACTCAAACACCAGCGCCTAACGCACGAGTACCCCGACTTGCCCAACGCCGACGAGTACACCAACATGGTGAAGACCCCCAAGACAATCACGCGATGGACACGATACGTTCCGAAGATGCTCACGGCGCTAGTCGTTGCGTGGTGCGGGTACACTTACTACGTGTGGATGACGGACGTGGAGGAGGGCGAAGAGAGCACTGAGTTGTTGGACCCGGACGAGTTCCACAAGTTCATCGTGACGCATAAGGAACAGATCGACGATGAGCATTACTTGATTGAGCTCGTGCCGAAGTTCGACCACTGGCAGTACAGTTTCATGGGCAATGGGGAGTCCAAGTCGGTGTGGAACGGAAGCGACCGGTTCTGGAGCGTCGAGATCAAACAGCCCGACACAAACGTCGTCCGGAGCTACACGCCCTTGCCATTGTACTTCATGAAGAGCGAGTACACGAAGAACAACTTGCGGAAACCGCTCTTGAAGATTATCAACCCCGAAGCCGAGGAGTTCGACAAGGGCGGGACCATGTGCATCTACGTCAAGCGGTACGACAACGGCGAAGTCTCACGGTACATCACCGACCGGAAAATCGGCGACGTGCTCGAGCTAAGAGGTCCCCGAACCGAGTTCAAGCTCCCATACCACCCTCTCAGAACCCTCCACAGTCGTCCGATATTCCGCGACTTGCCGTCCAAGACCGAGCCGGATAACATGCTCGAGACAGTCAAGCGCGTCAACAACTTGCCGGACGTCGACAACCTCGTATTCTACGCCGCCGGCACCGGGATCGCCCCCGTATTGCAGCTCCTCTTGTCCCAGAAACCGTACTTGGGCCATGTCGCCATCCACTACTCGGCGAAAACACCCACTGAGCTCGGCGAGGGACTCCAGCGGTTCTTGTTCTTCTTGGACAAGTTGGACCGCGTCACGCTCACGTGTCACTACGATACCGAGCCACGAAGCGTGCTTGGAGCAAAGGACGTCTTGAAACCGGCGTTGCCGAATTACGTGTCCCCGCTTTCCCTCGAGAACAAGGCGAAGTTCTTGAACGAGGACGAGATTAAGGAGTTGCAGGAGAAGATGGATCTGGAGAACACGGCCGTGCTGGATATCCCGGACAAACTCATCCAGTCGGCTGCTGATAGAGGTGATTATTTCGAGACGGCGTTGGAACAGGCTATCAAGACAGCTAAAATGCCTAAGAAACCTGCGAGCTTGGCGATTGTATGTGGCCCTGAGGGGTATATCGACTATGTTGCTGGTCCGAAAGATCTCATTCGTGATGAACAAGGCAAAGTAGCGGGGTTGTTGGGAGATAAGAAATGGGATAATTCGAACGTATATAAATTATAGAGAGTTACAGAAAACTTGTACATAGAAAGTTAGATGTCGTTATTGACAATCCCGATCTTTTCTCCAAAGTGGATCAACACTCTTTGGGCGTCTCTGAACTGTGAGCACAAGGTGATTATCTCTTTGAGCAACTCTCTTTTGTCCATCCCACAGATCTTGGGGTCCCAGTCCTTGTTTTCTGGATCATCAATGGGTCCCAAAAGCTGGTCACACACTTCGTACAACTTGGCTTTGAATCCCAACTCACAGATTCGCTGGACGTAAGAGGTGAAAAACTTGTGGAAATCTTTATCTTCACCTAACAATTCACAACACAAGATTTTATTCTCCAAATGGCTGATCGAGATTGTGTTCTCTAAACTTTCAAAACCTTCCTTCATGAGCATATTCTTCGAAATCTTGTTGAAGAACTTGCCTCTACCGGTTCTTGATTTCCTCAAAATTTCCTCGTTTGTCTTGTGTTCCAACAAGCTTATGATGGATTGTTCGTCGTTGAACATATTCATACTCTGTGGCTTCGCGGTTTCATCAACACCGTCCCAATAGTACGAACCAAAAGACCACCACGACTCCGTGATTGTTTGCCAAACCCCAAGATTCTTGTTGTACAAGTACCCAGATCCATTGGACAACGTAACCAACGGTATCCCCAAAGATGTCACTGCGCACAAGGTGATATTCTCCGACTTTACCAATCCGTCCTTGTTGCACAACTCCAACAACGGTCCAATTGAGCATTTGAGTACGCTCTTTTTGAGTTCCATGTCCCAGACATAAACCTCACCCACGCACGTAACAGCCATCAAGTAGTTGTTGTAGCTTTCGAAAAATGAAGCCGGTGATCCCAACACGATACTTGGCAATAGTCTTTTTCCAGAAACTCGAGAGTACGTCAAGATCGTCCCGTCGTCTATAGTGACAGCCCAGAAGTTTGAACCCTCAACTGCCAATTGAATATACTTGGGTATGAAATCACACCATATCTCTTTGTCTTTCTTGAAGTATGTTATTCTAGATGGTTTGGTTTCATTACCAGACCCATTCCTAACGTCAAGGAAATTCGAGTCGCCGTCAAATTGACTCTTGACTTGGAATCCAAACTTTACTTTTGGCGTGGCTAATCTGATTTTGGAAAATGATGTATTAGGGTTGAGGATGACAGAACCAATAAACTTGACTGGCTCCATCTCACGCTTAACCTTCTTGACCGTACCATTGGCCTCGTCTGTTCTGGGGCGTTTGTTTTGTTTGTAGAACTCTTCTGACACGGAGTACGAAGGCTTGTCAAACTCCATAGGTGCTCTGCTGGCAGATTTTATGGTGGTGGTTGTTGGAGCAGGCTTTGGAATATTTGGAGCTGCAGCACCGTTATTACTTGAAATCAACATCGGCTGAATCCGACGCTTTCCATTTTTAGTTGTCACTTTCTGTTTGTTAAACGAAGGTTTCTTTGGGGATTCTGGCTCTGGCTTTTTGGTTTCTTCTGCTTTCTCTAGTTTAGGAGGATCCTGTAGCTCAGACTTTTTAGATTCATCTGCTGTCTCGGACTTTTTATCTTCTGGAGTCTCTTTTTGAGTTTCTTCTATTGGTGGTGTCTTTGACTTTTCCTCTTTAGTGGAACTTTTGACAGCTTTTGCCGAGGAATCCACTCTGGTACTCATCACCGAATCCAACAAATCATTCGTCTTTGGGTCGGGAATTTCTTCCAATTGTGGGGGAGGAATAACTTCTGGAACTATCTCACCACCAGTGGTCGTCTCGGGGCCTTTCTTACTCTTATCACCATCCTCTGTTGGCTCGTCCTTTATATCCTTGGAACTTGGTCCCAATGCCAGTATGGCATCGCTTTGTTTCAAAAACTCTATACTTGGCAATTGCTTTCTATTGCCAACGGTTTGCTCATATGGATACCTGAACAACATCGACTCAACCAGGTTTGCATGCAATTTTATCATTCGTTCCATAGTTTCATCACTAAAAGGGTATCCCAATTCTCCCCTTTCAAAATTCACAATGCCCACATGTCCCTTTGACGTACCAAACAATAAAGATTCCCCATCTTTAGTCCATGCCATGTCAAGAACCTCACCCTGGATGAGACCTTCCAATATGGTGATGGGGCTGGTTTTAGTTGTGTTCCAAATGGCAATTGTCTTATCTGACCCACCAGACGCCACGATGTTATGGGTCCTGTTGGTACTTTTATCCGTTTCTGAGAATATCTTTGGTGAAAATCTGACGACTTCATTGGCATGGTTGTGCCCCACGAGATTCTCAGCGTTTCCCCATTTGGCAGTTCGAGAAATCAATGAAATCAACATGGTTTGGTTCTTGGTTGCTGTTGGGATCGGGATGAGCTCTCCTTCCGGTGACCATGAGATCCTCTTGTACCTGACACTAAGTGGGTTCTGGCTGAAGTAACGGGATATCTTGTTTATCAATCTAAAAGTGTAATTGTCTGCGTCTTTGTCGTAGTTGTACTGGTATAAATTAATCTGAGTATCGTCTCCCACTGTGATAAGGTAGTTGTTTGTTGGATCAAAAGCAATGCTTCGCTGGATGATCGGTTTTTCGTGATATATAGTTGTCAACTCTTGGAATGTGTCCTTGGCCAAATCATACAAGTAGACCTTGCCGTCTTTAGTACTCCACGCAACGAGTCTATTATCTGCCGACACCGACAAATCCACAAGTGGTTCCGCCTCAATGTCGTCGTTCTTGAACGGAAATATCTGCTTGGTGGTTGGTTTGTCGTCCAAAACGTGGTGGAATACATTACCCTTGACATCGCTCGAGACAAACTCGTTGAGTTTCCCGGGCAAGAACTTGACGACATTAATCAAGTGTTCATGGCATTCAATTGATTCGAACGGTGCGAATGCCTTCATTTGCTTTTTGAGCTCAGAGGTAGCATTGGCGCTGGAGACAGCTTTAGACAAGTCTATTAATTGTGCCAAATGCCAGACACTGACTTTGTTGTCTTTGCCTGCGGAAACAAGATACGAGCTGTCGGTGTTGATATCGATGGTGTGTATCTCTCCGTTGTGGAACACCTGTGGGAGTTTTAGAAGCTTCATGGTGATAGCAAAAGTTGAGCTGTCTGGTGGTGGTGGTTGTCTGTGTTGGTTGTAAGAATTGAATGCGACACTGTTTTGCAAATCCCACCAGGCGAACCAAAACAAAACCCACAGACAGCCAGAAAGTAAGACAGAGTGAGAGACGAAGGAAGGAGAAGGAAGGAAGGAAGGAAGAAACCAAGGGAAAAAATTTTTCTCGCTGTGGGAGAAATCATCCACTATCTGAAGAAGCAGCTGGCCACCACCAACAACACCCACCCACACTCCATCTCCAACACACAAACACATTACACAACACCTCTCCATTAATCAATCAATCAACATATCTAAAACCCAACAACTATGGCAACCGAAGAATATGCGACTGACTCAAGCTCTGATTTCACAGAGTACTGGATTGATTTGTTCTTGGGAATCAAAGGAAACGAATATTTTTGTGATATCGACGACGAATACATTAGAGACAGATTCAATTTGACCGGCTTGAACCTGGAGGTGTCCAAATTGCCCACCTTGATAGATATAATAACAGACGTCATAGATATAGACCTGCAGCCCGACGAGCAGAAGGACAACTTGGAGCACAATGCCCGCATATTGTACGGGTTGATCCACGCCAGATATATCTTGACGACGAGGGGCTTGAACAAGATGTTTGAAAAGTACAGAAGTGGCGATTTCGGATACTGCCCTAGAGTGCATTGTCAGTTGAACCCCTTGTTGCCCATAGGTTTGAACGACCAGCCACGTATGGCATCGGTGAAGTTGTACTGTTCGAAATGTGAAGACTTGTATAACCCCAAATCAGGTAGGCATTCGGTGATTGACGGTGCTTATTTCGGGACTTCTTTCCCAGCCATGTTCTTCCAGAACTTCCCAAACACAATCCCTGTGCATTCGAAAGAGACGTATGTGCCACGCGTCTTTGGGTTCAAGTTACATGAGTACTCAAAGTTGAACAGATGGAGAGAATTACAAAGATTGAAGTTGGAGAACAGATTGAGAAAGAACGGAATACAGATCGACAATGTGGTTGGTGGGTTCATAACAAACGGAGAAGATGACGAACGTAATGCTAACAACAACAATAATAACAATAACAGCAGTAGTAATAACATCAATCCACAGCTACAAAGTGCATCTTCCTACCATAGAAGTCTGGCCCAGTACCAAAAGTCATAGCCCTACAAAAAGAAAAAATTCTAACGTACTCCGTCCCCCTCCCCGCCTTTTTTGCATGTCATCTTGATAATTAGTAATTGTATAATGAAAAATGAAAACCCCCGTAGGCCACCACTCCCCGCGAGGTGGGTTGTGGCTAGGTGTTAATAGACTGAAATATAAAGTAAAATTTCGGAAGTGAAACCCACGGATGGATATCGCATTGCAAGACGAGTAGTATTCCAGTGCCATGTACAAGACGAGCGAGGGTGAGAAAAATTTGACCAATCGACTTACTCCACCTCTCACAACAACCATCCTTTCATGTCTACCAGAGCCATCCCTGTTTTGCGTATCTCGAGGAGAACACTATCCACAGCTAGTACTGCTGCCAAGGGAACCGTGCAAGAAGTCAAGCAATCCAATGCAACGCTCCCCTCCAATTCCACCATATTCTCCTTGATCCAACCCACAGGGAAGATCCACTTAGGCAACTACCTAGGAGCAGTCAAGAGCTGGAGGACCCTATCTGAGTCCAACACCGACCCCACCAACAAGTTCATCTACGGCATAGCCGACTTGCACGCGATAACGATCCCCAAGAACCCCACGGACTTGAAAACGTACCGGTACAACGCCATCGCCAGCTTGCTAGCCAGCGGGCTCGACGCGCTGAAATGCATCTTGTTCTTCCAGAGCAGTGTTCCTGAACACGCCGAGCTCAACTGGTTTCTCACGTGCTTGACGAGCATGGGTGCGTTGAACAGAATGACGCAGTGGAAGCTGAAGGCGCAGCAGCTGGAGTCGAGCTCGATTCTCGAGGACAACGTCTTGGAGAAGACCAAGGCGGGGTTGTTCTGCTACCCGGCGTTGCAGGCGGCTGATATCTTGTTGTACAAGTCGACTCATGTCCCTGTGGGCGATGACCAGTCGCAGCATTTGGAGTTGTGTCGAAACGTGGCTAGGACGTTCAACAGCACTTTTAACACCGATTACTTCCCGCTCCCAACGACTTTATTGACGCCAGCTAAGAAAGTGTTGTCGTTGAGGGACCCTGCTAAGAAGATGTCAAAGTCAGACCCAGTTGCAAAATCGTGTGTCTATGTGACTGATTCGCCCAGTGAGATTGAACTGAAGATCAGAAAGGCTACTACGGATTCAATCCAAGGACCTATCTACTATGACCCAATTGAACGTCCTGGAGTGTCCAATTTGATCAATATTGTGTCTGGTTTAACCAATACGTCGATCGAGGAAGTTGTGGCATCGTTGAGTCACGTGACCAGCCATAAACAGTTGAAGGATTATGTGTCTGCGGTGATCATCGAGGAGTTTGACCCTAAGAGACAGTTGTATGAGCAGTTGATGCAGGATAGAAGTTATTTGGAGCAGATTTGTCTGCAAGGTAGAGATACCGCTAGGGAGATTGCGCTGGCCAACTTGCAAGAAGTTAAAGTGATTATGGGATTAGACTAAAGGGGGCGTAGTTTGTATATAGACGAGAGAGTAAGTAGCAGTTTGACGTGTAAATATAGAATAGATCGTAGAGGTTAAAGAGGGAGATTTAAGAGAACCAGAGATGAGTTAGGACGTGTTTGTGTTTTATTGAAGTCAAGCCATTTAGTGGGCTGGGGGTTGTGGTGGTGGTGGTGGTAATGGGATGTGGTCGTGTAACACAGACCAAGAAAGGGTTGCGAAATGTCCAACTGGTTTGTGCACACACAGGATTTTGTTAGTGTCGCGAACTGAAGTTGAAGAATTCGCGTTGTTTTGGTTTTGGCGCCCACACACATCAAACTACAAACACACACCCATCGATGGGGGACCTCCTCGGGACGTGTACTGTTTTAGACACCACTTGGTACATACCCATTAGCCATCGTACTTATCGCATAGCAAGCCTCACAAGAGAAACACCCCGGTTAGGAACAGTGGTTAGTTTTGTTGGTGATGGCGGTTAAAAAAAAACAACCAAATTTCAGTTTCAAAATTAACGTGACTCGCTTCCAAGTGTTTGAGACGCTGCTTACACAAACTATAAACAACCTCAGAAAATTTCTCCCATCAATCAATCACTGTCAAGACAAAACCAACAAGCCCTCAAAAAAAATAGCCAATCCTATAAACAACTTCTTCTTCTTCTTCTTCTTCTTCTTCTTCTTCCCAAGACAAAGCCTTTTTGAAGAACAACAACTAACCACTAGCTATCCTTGGAGTTGAATCGCAATTGCTCTATCGGAACACGCTCAACACAACCAGCTAAAGAATTCAAAAAAAAAATCAACAACCCAGCCCCAGGGCAAACAACAACAACAAACAGCTAGAACAACCCACCGTCATCTCCCCCACCACACAACTAGAAACTTCGCCACCATGACTACCCAAGATGAGTCTGTACGACCAATGCAAATCAAAATCCTATACTCCCTCGACACCCAACCAAACGTGTACTTGTCCCGTTCCGAGTCATTGCTCCCCGTCAAGACCGTGCAAATACCACTAGGTCCCGACCAGTCCGAACTAATAACGCTAGGCGGGTTAGAGCTCAAAGACTGTGTGCAACAAGTCGTCAAGTCCGCGCCCGACACGTTCAATTTGAGTTTCCGCGATTTCGAGGTGTACTACCAGGACATAAGTGAGCAACCCGACGAGCCGTTCGTTGCTAATGGCGTGATCTCCAACTTGCTCAATTCCGACGAGTCATGCTTGGTCCCAGGACGTGTGTGCCAGAGCTTGGGCGCGAGCTCGATATTCGGTAATAAGTCGAGGATATCGTCGGAGATTCTCGAAATTAGAATGCAATTACGTACCATTGAAAAACCAAAGGAAAAGCCAGTAGCACCAGCACCAGCACCACAACCACAACAACAGTCATCTGCACAGCAACAACAACTGCTACAACAGTCTCATCAGCATTATAGAAAGGCGCAGAGAAGCAATCTGCAGATTATTAGTGAGAGAAAGAGAGCGCACGAGTATTCGTCACATTACTCGTCAAACTATCCAGCAGCAAAGGCAACAAGAACATTGTCATTACCGTCATTCCCGGAATCTTCAACCACTCCACGTCATAGAAGAGATAAAGTTGAAGAGAGGTTCAAGCATGCTCCGTTTTTCCAGAGCCAGGACAAAGTCACGTATGATCATAACAACAACAGTCAGAGACGTTCTGGTCTGTCGGTCACGTCTACTCCTTCGTCATCCTTGCAACCACAGCGTGCTTCACGTACGAGATCCATGATTACTTCGTTCACTCCAGCTATATCTTCTCCTATTAATGAAGAGCCTTATTCTGACGACCCCGACTACAACATCATCGAGGACCATATTCCAAATGAAGATGACGAAAGCATAGGAGAAAACTCCTCCGTGTCGTCACCATTCACTCCACAACAACCTCCCTACAAACCACCCACTCCCACACAACTTCCAGACGACCTCGACAGCATACGGAGTCACACCATTCAGAGTTCTAAATTGCCAACAAACCACGGCTTGGTGTGCATAAACGAGTGCTGTCGAACCAGCACCTCTGTCAACTGGAGATACTTTGAAACCGAATACCGCTCGGAATACTCCAAGCTATTGACAGCCAGCAAGTTTGACAAACGGGATTATGAAGGAATGTTGGGTCCGTTGTGTAACGCGTGTTTCCTATTCTACAAGAACAAGGGATTCATGAGACCAGAGCATGTGGTGAGGAAATATATTCATCAACAACGTTATAACGCAAAGCTCCGTAACAAGAAGCAAAAAGAGGATCATTCTGCCAACACTAATAGGTTGGATGCTGTGGCCGTTAAGAAATTTGCATCGGGGGCGTCGATGTCGTTGAATTCGGCAGCTCCCATATCTTCTCCAGGCATGACATTCCCAGCTCCCACCCATACTCCGTCAGCTATTAATCAAGTTATTCAAAACAAGACGTCGTCATCGTCAACAGCGTTTCCCTCGGGCACATTAAACTACGACCCAACTCCACCGGGTTTTACGCCAGACTATCATGACTTGCTCCATCAGATCAATGTGTACGGTGGTCCATCAACCGATATTGATCCGTTGCCAGGTGCAACTCCACCCATGGTTGCCACTAAATCAAACACGAGAGTGATTAATGTCGAGGAAGTGGAAAACCCGAAGAAGGCAACCAAGCTAAACACCAGAGTCATTGACATACCGTCCAATGAAGGCGACGAAGACAAGGAGAACTGTCCACCACAGGAACCGCCACAACCCACACAGGCACCACCTACTGATCCACCTATCAGGGATTCAGAGTATGACCAAATACTACATTCTTTGAATGAGAACACCACCGACTGGATGAACTTCTTTTCGTCTCCAAAGAAAGACAGAAACAGTCCAAACTCGAAGACCCCAGTGGACTTGCAGAACACAGGTGCTTCGCAAAAGTCTCCAATCAAGAACCTCGCCAACATGTCCAAGAAGTCCATGGCCAACATGCCTTCGTCGCCATACCAGTCCTCCAACCTCCTCCCATCGGACGACCAGGACCAGAAGGAGTTAAACGACGAGATCAACAAGATGATCAACATCAGCCCGTTCAAGTCGACTCCTGACAAAGCCAACCGCTTGGACACGAGCACGCTGGTGATGTCGTTGCATAACAGGAGCCGGGGCGGTGTTTCCACTCCCGGCACTGATTTCTACACTGACGAAGTGCACGGCAAGCGCGGTGGTAGTAATCGCTTGGATAACGAGAACGAGTTCTTGGAGAGCTGAAATAAAGAACAAAGTGTACAGTATTCTTTCGCTACGTTAATATACTTATTATTAATTGCAACCCCGTAACATGATCTATGTATAACGCGGCGAGGTATTTGGGGGCAGGCATACAGACAGATAGACAGACCCATGGAGTAAACGTGGAGAAACATGTCAGGTTAAGAGCCGTTATATTCCCATTTTAGTATTTTAGTCTTTGTACGTTGTTGGGGAAATGCACGACCATGTACATGCAATGCATGTATATTTTTTCCGAAGGACAGACAGGCAGGAAGACAGGACGCAATTGCTATTTATAGGCGGGGAGTCGGCCCCGGCGGTTCCAGGACAGGTTAGGATAGGCTGCTGTTGTTTCTTTCAAGTGGAGCAATTGCAGAGAGAATGGCGGGGGAGGAGGAGGAGTCATACATACCACATACCACAGAGGAAGAGAAACAATGCTCACTTACGTCAATGCACAGACAAGTCTACTACTCCCCATCCATGACTAGTTTAAAAAAGCCTTTATTATGTGAAAAGTAGGTTAAGCTTTTTCTATTACCCGTAGATATGCAATAACCACGGTAATTACAAATGTGTTCCATGTGTGTGGGGGATCCAAAACGAGAGACAGAGCCGCCCCCGTGTTTGCTCGCTCCCTTCTACGGCTTTACTTTTTTTGGGTGCAGTCTGGTGATCTCCATGCATGGCATTCCCAGTGTGTTTCCCCACACACATCCACACAGCGAATAAGGAGATTGTTGGAACAATGAAGGATTGTCCATTTGGAAAATTTTTCATCATGGCTTGAATCTAACCTGTAAACTACCCCATTTGAGTCCCGACAAAGGTGTGGTGGAGGACATGAACAAGAAAAAAAACAGAAGATAGCAAATCTTGTTGGAGGATCAAAGGATCTTTTTGGAGAGTATTCTAGAACCAGTCTACGGAGTCAATTCTTTGACCCTCCATCCCCTCGTTGTCCGTGCAATACGTTACTATACCACCTATTGTGTTTCGTAAAATACTACTGATTGCACATGCACGCCACCAGGAGCAAGAGAAGGAGAAGGACAAGGAGAGGAAACTGTAAAATTGGAGACGATCACAGCTTTAAAGAAAAATACCCCATGGGCGGGATTGGCTACGCCCCCCGGATGATTGTTTGTTTCCAAGTCGATTGTTTCAGCTCCACAACCCACACACACACACACACGGGGCGATGGAACTGGAGCTGGGAGGAGGGAGAGGGCAGCAAGAGTCAGAGATAATGAGATCTTTTTTTCTCTTTGCTGCTTTGCTTTACAGCTCAGCTTCCCCTAAAATTCCAAAGATAACAACGGAACCAAAGCCAATTTTTTTAATAATCGCTCGGTACTTTCAGGAAACGATCAGTGAGAAGGAGAACGAGAGAGGGATTGAGATTGAGATTGGGGACAATCATTGTGGCTTTACATTATCTCGTAGTACAAACAGAAAACCAAAACTGTGTTCTCCCGACTGACCACATCCTGCGATATGGGAATCATCATGTGTCAGCGACAACCCACGGTTTCCGACACACGCGAAAGGAATGTGTGATAGAGTCAAACAGAGCCTGTCATTGGTGATGGACCAAGGGATGAAAACACATTTGCTCCACCTTGCCTATTCTCTCCTATTTTTGCTCTCCCACCTTGGCTTATCAACAGCGAGGAGATAGAAAAACCGCAAAAAAAGGAGCCAGAATGCACCATGCAGAATATCCCACTGTCTCCACCTTCCGCTTCCCTTCCCTTCCCTTGCCTCTCTCCCCGGTCGTTTCCCTCTCTTGTTGTTGTTTTAAGATTGTGCTGTTCTACCGCTTGGATTGATTACAAAACCAGCAAAAAGATAAAATTTTTATTCTACCCAATGCTAATTTTAACAGGTTACGCCTTTGTGTAATTTGCACGTCATCGGATTATCTTCTGTTTTTTTTCTTTTTTTTTTTTTTTATAGAAAAAGCAGTGAGAAAATTTTTCCTCCAGTATGTGGGCACCAACACCACCACCTGCACAAAAGATGTTCCTCCCCCACTTGATCTTTGTGGGATTCTTTGCTTTTTTTCGGGGAGCAGATATGTCAGCTGGTGGTGATCCATAGGAGCTCTCTTGCTCATGCTTATTAAAAAAAAAGACAGCAAAGCCTTCGACGAGGTCCATGGTTCCTAATCGGAGTGTCAAGCACGACGAACATTGCCCACCAGTAATATTCCTCCAACTCTAAGTTAAAAAAAGGCCAGTTTTTGTTCCCTATCCGGAGTTGCACAAACGGTTGTACACATCGCCAAACTGGATACCACAGGGGCACTACAATCTTGTTTCATTGTTTTTGTTGACCCACGGGTGGTACTTCGTTGTATCGAATATTTTCTGGCACCCATTTTTCTTGGGGCGAGATGGAGAGAGAGACAGAGAGAGACCACCATGAGGCTGATGCAGGTGCCCAGGTTGAACAAGATGAAATTCGCTCGGACTGGGGTTTCCGCCCCTTCCAGACCGCTTTTCTCAGCACGATGATGTCGACTGTTGAAACGGGGGCGGGCAGGGAAGACAGAAAACAGAAATTTTCATTAAATTACTGATTGGGTTAATTGGCGGGTTAGATTCTGGAGCTTGAGGAGGAAGAGGAGGAGAAGGAGAAGGAGGAAGCCTAAAAAGTTTTTCCGAAAATTGGACCAGTTTAAGGCATCCGACATATATTACACAAAGCAAGGTGAGTGCATGGGAATATAATAATGCGTGGTTTTGTGTAGTTTGTTCAAGAAAAGCGAACGAGTGGGCAGAAATTGCGGGTTACGGTCGTTTCTTTTTCCTGGGTGTGCTTTTGTCTTTCTGGCTGTAAGAATTGTCATATAAATTTAACTCCAGATCTCTCTTTCTCTCCCCCGGTCCCGTAAGACAAAAAAAAATTGCCCTGTTTCCTTCTGCATCACCAAATTCACCACCACCACCATGTTAACCCCTAAGGACAAGAAGAACAAGGAGGACAGACCATACAAGTGCACGTACTGTGACAAGGCATTCCACAGATTGGAGCACCAGACAAGACACATACGAACCCACACGGGCGAAAAACCCCATGCCTGCACCTTTCCTGGGTGTGTCAAGCGCTTCAGCAGGTCAGACGAACTCACAAGACACTTGAGAATCCACACCAACCCATCGTCAAGAAAGAGAAAGAACAAGAGTCAGGACTTGATGGGACCAACTCCTATGAGCATCAATGGCCAGAACTTGCCTCCAGGCTCGTATGCCGTGACAAACACGGGTATCCCCTTTGCTATCGACCGTAACGGCAATCACGTGTACCCTCAACCATACCCTGTGTTTTTCGTCCCACAGCCAAACGGATACATGCAGCCTGTTGTTCAAGCACCAGGGCTCTCCATTGTTCCACCACCACCACCACAACAACAACAACAACAAGGACAAGCACCACAACAGCAGCAACAACAACTACATTCACAACAGCAACAACAGCGTATGGGTAGCCCACACAGCAATATGACAACACCTACACATTTGCAACAGGAAGGATCAGCAGTTTTCTCCATTCCTTCGTCCCCTACAAACTCATACCAAAATGTCCCAAACCGTCCAAATCAACAACCATTACCACCTCCACAACCAGTTACCATGTCCACACCAATGTCTACGAGATCAATGTCGTCAGATGCTATTAGATTGCCACCACTAACGTCAAACAACTCCTTCCAACAACAACAACAACAGCAGCCACGCCCACCACCAACCATTCTCAAATCGGAGTCTACAACTAGCCTATACTCGGATTCAAACAGGGTGTTTAGCCAACCAAACTCAAATTTGCACTCTTTGGGTACGTCGCCAGACACAAGCCCATCCGCCATGCCACCACCAACAGTTGTCCCAACTCCGTCTTTCAGCAACTTGAATGAATACTTCCAGCAAAAGAGCAACAACCCAAGGATTTTCAACGCCAGTTCATCATCCTTGAGCTCGTTGAGTGGCAAGATCAGATCCACGTCATCCACAAACCTTGCAGGATTGCAAAGATTGACTCCATTGGTTCAGACATCTACAAACTCGACACCCGGAAAATCCATAATACCGTCTCAGCCATCATCTACATCCTTAAACCTAGAGTTCTACAACCAGGGTAACGCTTCCCACGCAAGCAAAAAATCGCGACCAAACTCCCCATGCCAGTCCGCCATGAACATCTCGTCCATCATGAGCTCACCAAGCGAAACCCCGCTACAGACGCCATCACAGTCCCCACGCTTGCACGCAAGCAACGGGCCTGGTAATAGCAGTGTCATTGAGGGTGCACAGGCAAAGTTGGAGAGTATAGCGACGACAGGAACACAGTTGCCGCCAATTAGATCGGTGTTGAGCTTTACAAACTTGTCGGATTATCCTCCGCCTCCTTCTAATAGATAGATATACATAATTATTAGTAAGAGTTGATAAAAATACATACAAAAAAACCAACTAAGGGATACCGTTATACATATTACTTCAGTTTCGTAACAATCAGACGAGTGTATATCTGGCTGGCTATGTAATTAACGCGGGATGGGAGCATTGTTTCTCTCCCCCGTGGGCGAAGTCTGCTTAACCCCCAGGATCTGCAGCCTGCAAACCCAGTGCAACTCCATTGAACAGAGCCTGCGAAGCAAATTTTCTCGAAACATTTTCCAGACCTTGGACTTATTCCACCGAGAAATGCAACCAACGAACAACGCAAGTTTCAGTGTTTCCTTTTTGTATTTTGCAGGTGCATACGCAAGTGTGAGTGAATGAGTAGTGTGATGGGTTTCTGCTTTTGTGGATTTCCAGGTTACGTCCTGGTATTAATTGTTCTTTGGGGGTTGGTCTCTTTTGGGTAGCTTGTTGGTACAAGGCGGGTTTTTTCATTGCAGCTTCCTTTGGATTACAACGTGCTTTCTCCCCACGGACCGTTGGGCATGGACGGAAATATAATAACAGCCGGGAGAATAATACGGAAGGTGACGAAGATAATTATTTCTTCGGATTAAATTTCCCCTGGAGGTTCAAGAGTGAATTATTATCATCCATCGTCATCGCCATCACTTCCTCTTCCTCCCCCAACTTCATCTCCAGATCAATCCCCCCACGGATTTTTCACTTCTGATTATTTTTTACCACAAAACAATAACCAGGCTTTTCTTTCTTTTTTTTCCATTTTTGAGGAGCTGCCCACAATGGACCCAGTTTACGGCCGCAGAATCATTCAGTTTCAAATACCTGGGGAAGACAAGACAAAGGGAAGGTGATTAGAACACATTTGTGTGCCGTACTTGTTCGCCCTACGGGGTTGCTCGCAACGACTTTCTCTCCGCCCTGCGAAAAACTCCCGTGCTCCCTCCCCAGAATCTTACTCCGATGTTTAGACTTTTTCTCAACAACTATAAAGGGATCACGAATCCTCAGACACTCTTGTCATTGCTTTCCTAGACCATTATCAACTTACCAAACAACAAACATGTCTACTGCTACTGCTTCCCCAACTATCAAATTGAACTCCGGCTACGAAATGCCATTGGTTGGTTTCGGCTGCTGGAAAGTCACCAACGCTACCGCCGCCGACCAGATCTACAACGCCATCAAGACCGGCTACAGATTGTTCGACGGTGCCGAGGACTACGGCAACGAGAAGGAAGTCGGTGAAGGTATCAACAGAGCCATCAAGGACGGCTTGGTCAAGAGAGAAGAATTGTTCATCACCTCCAAGTTGTGGAACAACTTCCACGACCCAAAGAACGTCGAAGTCGCTTTGAACAAGACCTTGAGCGACTTGAACTTGGACTACGTCGACTTGTTCTTGATCCACTTCCCAATTGCTTTCAAGTTTGTCCCAATTGAAGAAAAATACCCACCTGGCTTCTACTGCGGAGACGGCGACAAGTTCCACTACGAAGACGTCCCATTGTTGGACACCTGGAAGGCTTTGGAGAAGTTGGTTGACGCCGGCAAGATCAAGTCCATCGGTATCTCCAACTTCACCGGTGCATTGATCTACGACTTGATCAGGGGCGCCACCATCAAGCCCGCCGTGTTGCAGATCGAACACCACCCATACTTGCAACAGCCAAAGTTGATCGAGTACGTCCAGAAGCAAGGCATCGCCATCACCGGGTACTCCTCCTTCGGTCCACAGTCCTTCTTGGAGTTGGAGTCCAAGAGAGCCTTGGACACCCCTACCTTGTTCCAGCACGAGACCATCAAGTCCATTGCTGACAAGCACGGCAAGTCGCCAGCCCAGGTCTTGTTGAGATGGGCCACCCAGAGAGGCATCGCTGTTATTCCAAAGTCGAACTCCCCAGACAGATTGGCCCAGAACTTGTCTGTCGTCGACTTTGACTTGACCCAAGAGGACTTGGACGAGATTGCCAAGTTGGACATTGGCTTGAGATTCAACGACCCATGGGACTGGGACAACATTCCAATCTTTGTTTAAAGGAACACTCCGTAGTTATTATGTACATGCGATTAATAGATTTATATTGCGTCTAAGACGGCTTGTCTGCCGAGAACTAGTAACTTCAATCTACTTACAAAGTCGTCTCTCTCGATGTATGCTCCGCACAACCTTCTCTTGCCCGTGAACTCCGTCCTCAGATGGAAGCATCTCCAGTTGTCAAAGATCAAGCACTGGCCTGGTTTCAACTGGTAGAAGATCTCGTTCTCAGGGGAGCTGATAATACTCACCCAGTTGCGAATCGCCTCGTAGAACTTCGGAACATCCTCCGGGTTCTCCCAGCTATCCATAGTCGATCTATCACTCTGGTTCCATCTCACCTGCAACAACTCCCCATTCTCGTCGAGCTTGAAGATCGGTCTTGGTTCATCTGGCTGGATGCACACCTTCTCCTCGCCCGCGGAGTGCGCCGGGATCTTGATCCTCGTCATCACCTCGTAGCTCTCGGGGTGCTTCTCCTTCAAGATCTCTGCACACTTGAACGCGTCCACCAACGACGTCGTCCCGCCGGTGCCGTCATGGAACAACAAGTGGAACAACTGCAACCCCGGCGTGTTGGACCAGTACGTGCCGTCGGTGTGGGAGCTGATGTCGAAGTTCGTGTACGCCGTGTCGGCCTTGGCCAAATCGGACGTGAAGTCCCAGAACCCGCCATAGTGCGTTGGTCGGATGTAGTTCAACTTCTCGCACAACCTCTCGGTGTCCTCCGGTGTGACGGGGACGTTGTCGATGAGGCAGAACCCGTGCCGCCAGATCTTCAACGACCAGTCCTTGATCGCGTCCTCGTTGTCATCTGTAGCAGCCATGACATCGTGGTAGTCCACGCGCGGCATGTTGTTCTCGATGTCCTTGACTTGCCATAACTCGCGTGCAAGCAACGTGTCGGCGCCTTGCAACTTGTCCGTAACGGGCACCAAACGAGGCAGGTACGAGTGCAATCTCAACCAGTGGAAGTCGTACTTCGAGACGTGTTCGTCCTGGTCCCACGTGATCTCCAATTCCTGAGTCCCTGCGTTCACAGCAATGAATTGGGGCCTGATGTTGGGGTCGATGCTGGCGGAGTTGAGCAACCTCTGCTTGGTCAAGGTGTAGTAGCAGGCAGAACAGTGGCAGTTGTCACGCAACCAGATGTTGTGGTACGTCGACGTCTTGTTGTCCGACCAGGCAAGCTCAATGGAGTGGTTGTCGGCAAGTGGTGTAGCTGTAGTCACTGACATTAGTGATGGGGTGTCTGGGTGTGGAGAAAGAAAAGTGTGAGTGGACGGACCCCAGGTTTCATAGAACTGGCTTTTTTTCACTCCAGATCGGATGATTTGGTGCGAGAGCGCCTGCCGTTTGCCGACCTGGAATAGGAAATAAATTGCGCGCGTGTCTGATGGTAGATGAGAGGTCGACGGAGAAGGAGACGGAGACGGAGAGAGTATTGGCTTCCTGAGTAGGCTGTGACGGTACTGGGAGTGTTCCGTAGTTGTTCCTTATCACATAGCATTGTTGATCAGAAGTGCACGACCATGTGAGTTCTCTCGGAGTATAAAAAGGGTGCCAAATGCTTCGACAAAAAATAGCAGGATGAAAGGTCAAGCTAGGTGTCGTCACTTATGCGTAATTGGTGATACGCGCTTGTTAGGTCAATTTAGGTAAACCAACTACTAACCTTGAGTTCATCAACCGTCTAGCGTCACTTTAAGAGTTAGCATTTCGTTGATTGTAGACCCACACACACACTCTACACGTGCAGATTACACCAGGGGTTACACCCGCCTCGACATATCGGGTTGGAATTGGTGGAGGCAACAACTGCTTGCGAGCACTCAATCATCTCCCTACAGAAGAAGACGGACTGCCATCTAGCAAGTCTGCCGTTGTTCGACAATTGTGCACGCGCTTACAACCCCCAGCACTATAAAAATGGGAAGGTGCTCAGACAGAAGAATTTGTTTTCTTAACTTTCCTTCCTTCAGTGCTCCTAGTGGCATTTGGTGGTAAGCATTTCTAATGTCAATTGTACATATTACTACTAACATTCATCTTACGAACCGTCTAGCATTCATTATATCTTGAATATGTTCAACTTTTATCGTCTGTTTGTTCAGAATGATTCAAACTGTAGACCTGCGCTGACGTCTCTACAAGCCAGATAGTAGACTTCCCCCCATAAAGAACATCCCTGCCATTTCTCTTGCGATATCGATACTTTCGCAAAACCTTCCTCAATCGTGTCGCCCTTTATTCGCCACCACCTTCCTTGGTGTCGTCCAGTTCGTCTTGCCCGACATCCGGGGGTCGCCTGAAAATGTGACTAGGTTCCTCGAGCAGCGTACACGACTGCGTGATGCTTGGAGTATAAAAAGGGTGTAACATGAAACAAAAATTCGATGCCATCAGTTACAACTTCAAATACACCTAGGTTCCCATTCAAGAATGCTGTGGCCACGTCCATTCGATGTATTTTTTATTTGTTTTCTAACTGACACGCAAACAATCTAGCATCCACGCTATATAGCATTGTTAATATATTACAGTTCCGCAGTTTATTTTCATGGATCCGAAGAATGTAGGACAGCGCTCTGCTTGAACTTCTCCTACCCTTGTCATGATTGTTATCACTCTGAGTGTACTCTACATGAGCAGCGGTGCTTCCCCTAACCTCTCCTCCGTATTCTACGAGTTTGAAGTAAAAGAGGTTTTGGTCGTTGGTTACTCCACATCCTGGCCACGGAGGCCATTCCCTACACTTCCAGGTGTTAATACATATGTGCTATTGGCTCCGCTTGTCCATGTTCTCAGCTATGCCTAGTCTCGTAGCAGCAACTCTAGTACAGAACACCCCCTTCATGTCCTACACTCTGGCAGTAGTTTTGGCTCCATGCAGAGCATAAATTTAGTTGGTTGGTTTGGTCTGATCGAAAACTGACACCGCATGGCTTTGAGTTGCTTTGTGAAGCCGGTCTAGCCAGTAAGGTGGGGCACGTTCTTGAACTAGCGAACATGAAGGCTGGAATTATAAAAGGCGAGCCAAATGGCGAGAGAACATCTAAACTGGAGATCTTCTTTGTTTACTTAGGGTTAAGCCTAATTTGATGGAAGGCAGATTTCATGCCAAGGGTCGAGAATACCAATTGCTAACCTTTACGTCATCAACCATCTAGCATTTGTTACTATCTGTCTATCGTACATACTGTTTTAATATACTCCGTTTTTTATTGTTCTGGATACGTTGTTGAGAGCATCTCGCCTGTAGGTTTTCCACCTCTTTCGTCGTCTATCAGGAGCTTAATGCAATTGATTCCGTCTTTTACGTAGTCTTTACCATCAATCTATTGCGGTGGTTTTCGAATGACAACTGTGCCCACCTACACTCTTCCTTGCAACTCTGCTAGTGCACCTTTAACGGACCACTTCGTTGGGGACATACCTCACGTGGTTTCAGAGAGCGTGCAGTTCCCTCCCTGGGTTTTCCCCGGCCTCCATTTTCCAGGGACCGTATCTCCTCCTACCCCAGGGAAGACCGACTGGGCCACTTCGTGAGTGGGGCGGCCCAGCCCATGCGGGCGTGTCCCGTCATAACATAGGGACATCACCTCGCCGCCCCCTCGACCCAGAGGGGGTGAGATCACAGGTGTGCAAGCAGCCTGGTCAGGACCTCAACCCGGTCTCCCTATAAGCCTACTCTCGGGACAGTCACCTTGTGTTGGTGGACTACCTCGGAAGTAGTACAAAATAACGGTGACCAAGTCCGTTACTTTGGAGAAGGACCTTCACTAATCGACACCGCCTTTGAGAATGTGGACCCCTCGATAGGTTCAAGATAGTTGTTATCTTCTTTGGAAGGTCCTTCTGTTGTATAGTTTGTGTATATTGGACAAAGGCTGGGACTTCATAGTCCTTTTGTAAGCAACAATTCTACCAAGTGTCAACAAACCATGGTATGATACCACAATTAGTATATCAGCAACTGACTACTACGAAGGGGACTCTTGGTACTTTTGTAGGACTAGGATAACTAATACTAACTCTTTGCAAGCTCGATGAACACAATTGAACTGTTGCAAAACTATGTTAGTAACTGAACTCAAGTAGAACTCTTGACTTGATTGATACTCACAATTGAACTAATTAGATTAGCAGATGATCTCAACTCTTGTAATGATTGATTGATTGTTTGTTGTTGTTCATAATTACAAAAAGAAGAAGAAAAGAGTGATGCAAAAAAGATCATTTTATATTTTTGCATTCTTCTGTTTGCGTAGTTTATTCTGTCATGCTAGGTGTGGCTACCATGTGAAATGTAGAAAACGTGATTTCCTTTAGTTGATCACATCTTTATAGATCTTCTATGAATGATGACTAAAAAAACTCACCTGAAACAGGATGATTCTTTGCAACTATGGAAGTGTTTGTTATTATTTTATATCTTTATGTTTTCTTTCTGAATATTTCTAAAATTTGGAAAGAAATCTGAAGTAAAACGCAACACAAACTACAAGTATAACAACGCTACCAAATAACAAACTAGAATGAAGATGACTAGCAGAAGCAGGCCCTACTATAAAGGTCCATAGTACATTCAGAACATTTAAGAGACCTCTAAAGAAAGTATGGGAGTAGTTTCAGAGAAATTGGACTCGATTAGCAGAAGTTAGGAGCTGGTCAAAGCTCATTTCCATGACAAATCACGTCAAAAGAGGGTTTCAAAAAATTTATAAGCATAGCACAATAGAGGGACTAAGAAATTCTAGGGCAGATAAAACCAATGGCTAAAGTTAATTGTCCGTGAAAATTCATTCAGTTGCTCTAATTAGAGAAATTTTATCAAGTCACGTGATGAACCATCTGGAGATTGTGGAGTGGAAATCCCAATTAGCTAACATATTGGCAAATAGACATGCAGTCTTTTCGATCAAGCGCAAAAGACTACTCAATTTCTACAAATTCCTTAGAAATGTACCTAGAAGCAGCTATCGCTAAAACTTACGCCATTCCAATCGTGTCTTTTGATTTGCTGTTCACACAGAGGTGGCTGTCATTGATTGCTAAGTTCAGTATCAAGAAGGGCGAAGAAAGAGGACCCATTTTGATACTTTGGAGCCTCTTGATTAATGTCTAGCATTCAGGGGCTTAGGTTGTTGTCATTTGTATAAGATAATGGTCTAGCCAATCGGGCGAAACACGTTCTTGAACAATTGTACACGGCGGCTGGCATTATAAAAGGCGAGCCAAATGTCGAGAGAAAATCAAAACTGGGGATACTTTTGCTTGTTTTTTTTTTTTTTTTTTCCCACGAGGGACTACTGTTATATATTATTATAGCCCGATAAGGCAATATTACGAGCGTAGACGAGTGTTTAGGTACCTATGCTAAACTAATGATAGGCTACCTTGAGGTCTAAGATTATTGAAAGGTCCGACTACTGACCTTTTCATTATCAGCCATCTAGCTTTTGATTTTGTATAGCACAGCGCAATGTATATCTATTCGGTTTGCTTTACTACCTATTCCCCACATTGTAGATGTTTCCCTGTATGATTAACCTTCAAGGAAACGAGAGTTCAAACAGGCGTGTCGCATGAAACGGTAACATCAAGCTCCCTGTACTCCTCTGTCTACGTTGGTCGATGCTGGTATCGTCGTAGCTGTAAAGATCTGTGATATCATATCTTCTCCTGGTATTCCGAAGTTAAAGCGACCTACGAATACATGCCTGTTCTTGGAAGACACTGCCACAAGGAGAAGCAAATAACCAACAGTGCAGACGATACTGCCGCATCTCTTGAAAGGAAATGTGCTTCATCTATCCGTGCGTTCTAAATTTCAACTGCAAGCTAGGTTATTTCTTTTGTGAAATTGGTGGACACTCTTACATGAATTGGTGTACGTAAGTTGAACTGAGGGGAGAGAGAGAGAGGTAAGAGTTTGAGGGTAGTTACAATGAAGAGGAGAAGGGTAGGTGTGGGTGTGTGGAGGTGTAAGTAGGTGTGATCCCCACACCTAACTCTCCGTATATTGTATGTACATTATGGTCTTGTGCGGCAGGTGGCTACGGTGTCGGAGGAATGGGATGTGATTGGTGGAGACGGGAGGCATGAGATGAGGACGGAGTGGCATTGGAAAAAAAGGGGGACAGTGGAGTGGAACACCACGACTGTCGTGTGAGATCTGTGAAAAAAAAGGAAGAGGGTATAGGGGGGAGGGGAGAAGAAGGGATAATTCATTGTTGAAAAAAGTGAAAAATTGTGCTTCCCTTGGGCAGAGAGAAAAGCATAATGATAGCAATAGACGAGCGAATAGAACACCAGGAATGTATCCTTACAATTTGTCTCTTCTGGGTTAAATTACAGGACGTGTTCTTGTCCGGTGGACATGCCAACCTAAAACACACACCATTCTTCAGTTTGTCTTTTGCCAGACAGGAAGACCAGTGCTAGCACTGGTGATTATGTCAAACAGTTCTGCTGTACATGTCATTGTCACACAAAAAAGGCGGCCGGTATTTTTGTGAGAGGTTTATTGTGTATACGATGGTGGAATTGACTGTGGCGGATATTATACAGAACAAAAAAAAAGAAACAGGAGATATTCCTTGTATTGTTGTATAATAATGCACGAGCAAATTAGTTAATGAACAAGCTGGGAGAGCAAGGGGGTACATGTAGGTTGATCGAGAGTGTGGGTGGCAGAGATAGAGAGAGAGATAAAAGTCAGACGAGATGATGTTACATTGTCGTGCACCACCCAGCGTACACAGTGTCCATGCCCCGAGCTCCTCAAATCAAATTCAACAATGGAGTGCTGTGTAACACAGTGGTGGGTATATAATAGAGCAATTACCCACCACCACCTCTTGTTGTTTTTTTCTTTTATTGTTCCACATGATCTGTGGGAAAAGCATTGGTTACAAGAAACAAAGCCGATATCTTTGAGCCAGGCAAGAAAGACAGGCAGAAAATCTCGCACACCGGTTGATACTATAAGAGCCACCCACAATCCTCCCCCCATCTCACATAGAAAAAATTTTCTCTGCTTCTTCTTAGTTCCCCCTATAATATTTATTCCTACATCTTACACCTGATTATCAACCACCTGATAACCAACAACCCCCCTCAACAGCTTTTCACATCTGGAAACAAGCATCACCCTTTGTTTCCCTATCCCATATTACTCCTAGTTATTTCCACCCTATCTATTCAGTTAGTACTCACCAAATAACAACACCCCCCTGGCAACCGTCACACCTTATATCAAACTACAAATAAATCACAGAGTATTATTTGTATATCCTTGAATTCACCTAGATACATTAATTTAGCAGTTTGTTGCCCACTACCAACTCCCAGATTATGTATAATTTTACGTCCAATTCAACCAAAAACCCATTTATCTTTAGCTACTTCACAAATCACTTTATTATATCGCTTTAAATATTAACACAGCTAGAGGAAAGAGAGACAGACACATATACTTCAACAGTTAGATATTCACATTTATAAACAGACAAGCAAATAGGAAGTAATGAGTCAAGGCAACAAGACTTCCAGAAAATCAGTTACACCGGGCATCCGAAAAGGCGGTGGTAAAACTGTCGGCAAAAATTTGAAGAAAACTATTCCAAGAAAGACTATAGATTGGTCCAAATACAAATCAAGCTCAGATGAGAGTGATGACGAAGACGATGAGGATGAGGATGAGGATGACGAGGACGAAGAATCGGCCAACGGAGACTCGGATGACGACGAGGAAAAGGAACACTACAACCTTGATGGTTTGTACTCGCTAATTGGCAAATCCGATGCATGTAGTGCTGATGGTGATGAAAAATCCAATGCCAACAACTCATCGAGTGAGTCAGATGATATTTTCTACAGTTCTTCTTCCGACGAAGACGTTGACTTCGTCAAACTACAGATTGCAAGAGCCAGAAAGGGCTTAAAGAGTAAGCCCAAGAATGATGTCGCTATTGCCTCCGACTCCGAGTCGGAATCCGAAACAGAACAAGCGGATGTCTCCACTGAATTAAAACCAAAGCCAAGAAGAAAGAGCTCCATCAAGTATGGTAGAAGACGTTCAGATGCGGTCTTGCCTGAACTTAAGTTTGAGTTTGGCACACATGATCAAGGAGACGAGGAAGTAATCGAAGAGTTCCACGCTGCTCCTGTTGTCAACAAAGAAGAAGAAGACTTGGGCGAGGATTTGGGCGAAGAAGTCGAAGTTAATTTCACCGCAAACATTCCTTTGGATGCCTTTGATTTCGATCACCAGCTAATGGATGTGCCCAGAATAGGCGAGGACGAGTTAAACTCAGATGCTGATTATGAATTCAACGAGGATGAGTTGATTGCTACCCTTGCCGAGAATGAAGACGACGACGCCGATGAGCTCTTGAATACGCCAACCAATAACAACACTCCTACACAAGCCAGCAGGCACAACTCTGTTAGCTCTTCTAACGTTGAAGATTTCGATGATGACGACGATGATAATGACCCATTCTTGAAAGAAGAAGAAAAGTTTTTGGTTCACGAATTTGAAATCAACGGGTTTGATGAGGAAGAGGAGATTGACGATTTCGATCTTTTCGAAGCTGACTTTGACACCAACAAGCCCATCGTCAAATACGAAAGCAACCATTCCAGTACAAGCGACGATGAGTTGATCAACTTGGATTTCAACACCAACACCCTGAAGAAGAACAAGAACCACCACAGCGAAGATTTCGACGACAACACCTATCTATTCAACTACTTCTTTTCGTCCGAGAATGACTCCTCTGGTGATGAAGGTGCTGACATTAGTATGGCTGATGCGGATGAATTGTTTAGAGAAGGAATTGGTCACCCTGGTGGCCCACTCAAGATCAAGAACGAGGACAAGAAATCGCCAGCTGAAGCTTCCGAAGACTCCAGTTACGACCTCCACAAGACTTTGTTTGATAACGAAGGTTTTGATGGTTACGAATCTGGCGAGAGCACCGAAGAAGAGCTTGATCTCCCACAACCAAACAAGAAGATCCAATCGTTCACTAAACCAAGCGAAGTCATTTCCAACGGAGCTGATCCGCGCCCACCAGTGATTGGAACCTGGGTTACATCCAATTATAGACCATTCAAAGTCATCGATGGGTCATCGGTGTTGTCTTTGGTTAGTCCCCAGAACCATCCGAGGAAAAGCATCATTGTTCAATCCCCACACATCCCCTCGTCTGAAGATCTGGCAATCGGTTTAGATGAGTTGTTGAACGTGGAGTTGATTGACGACGGCAACATTGACGAGAATGACATCAAGATCTGGAGAGAGTTCAACAATGACAAGAAAAAGAAGATCCCATTGGGTGCTTTTAGAAACAAGTCAGTGTTGTACAACAACAGCAACAGTCACCATCACAGCCCTGTTCTTCTAAACAATGATGCGAAATTTTCAGGTAATAATAGCGTCAAGAAGCCAACGATTCGTCGGAAGAGACATCACTCTAGAAGTGAAAGAGCGTCAATCACCAAGCTCAATTGAATGTGAAAGTTTTTTTTGCAATTGGGAAAGAGGAGTTTTATTTTGTATTTTAGTTATAGTTCAATCAATGGAGAGGTTTAATATTAGTTTTATTAGTTTTTTTTATACGTATGTGTCAAATACAAGAGAGAGAGAGATTTAGGTTATCAACGTTCTATAATATGCATCATTATATATCTATACACACGGGTTTACTCAGTACCGATCCAAATATCTCCCAAATAGTTAAACAAATTCGTCTCTTCCTCCGAATAACTCACAATCAACCCTTCGATCGTATTGTCTGGCTTTGTCTCATCCTTCTGTCTTCCACCGATACTCGAGTACGCACACCACATGTACTTCTTACAGTAGTTCTTCTCCCAGAGCCAACCACCACCGGGTTCGTCGTCCGCGTTCTTCCTGTCTTGCAAGTCCGGCGCCAATGGCGGCACGATGGCATGCGTGATCCTCAACGGCGCATGGTAGAACGTGCGGAACGCGTTTGCCGAAGTCAAGAACTTCAACCTGCTCTTGTGCTTCGCCTCCTCTTCGAAATCGACCTCGTCTGCCTGGTGACAGAACCGGAACCCGGAGTTCATCCACAACAAACTGTGGTTATCTTCGCCCGAGATGTGGCATGGATGGTTGGCGCAGATCTCGTGCGAGTGGTGTCTGGTCCCGTCAGGACGCAATCTGTCGTCAGGTGGCGTGAGTTCGCCAATCGCACCAGCGGCGTTCTTGTTGAAGGTGTAGTCCTCGTCCCCGTTGATCGCGAACCCCATCCAGATGACCTCCTTGTCACCGTACGAGAGCTTACGGAGACGCTGGATCACGTTGGCCTCGAGGATCATGAGGAGACTCGAGAAGTGGCGGTTCTTGTCGATGAGAAGGAGCCCGGACTCCTGGAAGTGCTGCACGCCGCGGAAGTAGTCGTTGTTGCGCGTGTGGTTGGTCATCATGGGGATGTCGAACATGAGAGTGTCGATCTTGTTTGGCGAGACTCGTTCAATGAGCTTGCCGTCGTCCACCGAACGCTTGTGCACGGCTCTGTCACGGAAGAAAAATGTGCCGGTGTCGATGAAACCCTGGAGGTTGAAGAAGTATTCAGGTGGTTTCATCATTACGGTGTCGGCGTCAATCAACATGAATTCGTCAAAGGAGTTGAAGAAGGCAGCGAGGAACTTGTTGCCAAATCGCGCGAACTTGCCTCTGAAGTTCTTCTGGATGGAGTTGTAGGCGTTCACGAACCAGATCTCTTGTGGTGGCAACCCTTTACCCTTGGTATCGAGGTACAGGTCGCCAAACATATAAGATACTTTCTTGAACGATTCAGGCAACGCTTTGAAATCCTCTTGAGCAGCAGTGACGATCTTCTTCTTGGCGTCTTCGCTGACGTCGTCGTAGTAGACGATTTGGATAGGCAAACGGTTATCTAAAGCACGCAACAAATGAATCAAGTGCACGGTGTGCTCAACGTGCTGGTCACCGATGGTCAAAACAAGACCTCTTCCGTTACATTTATTCTTGAACCTCTTCATGAATGGTTCTTCACTTGATTCTCTGCTGGGCTTGATGTTCTTCTTGGTCTTCTGCACTGGGTCACCGAGCAACTTGTAGAAATTAGGTGGCTGATGGTGGACCTTGCCCGTGTAGCGCTGGTACACCGGATACTGTTTCGAAATCCATGGGTACACTCTGTTTTCAAAAGTGGCAGGGGAGGCCGTGAGCAAATCCACAAGACTCTCGGCCTTGTTGAGACTGAACCCAGGGATGCTTGGGTTCATGCCATGCACGAGCTTCCGCTGGGTGTTAACGAACGAGCTCACCTTGTCGATCTGCGCCACTTCATCATTTGTAACATAACACTTGTTGAAGATCCTAAACAACGAAACCAGGTTAATGATCTGCTGTTCGTTGTACTTGATCTTGTACGCTAGGTACTCGTCCTTGGTGAAGTCACGGAACCACTCCTCGACGTCCTCCTTCTTGAGTGTCTTCTCCTTGGGCGCAAACTTCTCCTTCAACGTCACCTTGTTCTCCTCGACCCAGTTCTTCCAGTCGTCGCCGTCGGTCTTGACGTCGTAGTTGTATTCGAGGTCGAAGATCCAGTTGACGTTATCGATAAAGACGTTCTTGAAGTACAAATCGCACCTCTGCTTGAAATTCAAAGTGCCCAAGATCGTGTCCAAGTCGTGGCTCTTGAAGATGTTTTCGTAGATGTCCGACGTGTGGTCCTCGAGCTTGGTCTCGTTGTGGAGGAAGTGGTCAGCTAGACTAAGGAACGTAGTGTGGTTCGTGAAGTGGACCGCTTCGGAGATGCCCTCCGTGTTGTTTGCATCGTCTTTCTGGCTGCCGGGCTTGTTCTGGTAGTCCTCGTAGTTGTAGTTGTCGTAGACGTTGTAGATGGAGTGGTTGGAAGCTGCGGATTTATCGTTGGAAAAATTGGAGTTGATGAAATATAGAATGTAGAAGATCCATAGCGACCCACCAAGGTAGATCAACATCCTCAGTCGGTTTCTAACGGCGGAGAGTTTCCTGAGCATGGCCAGTCGGTGTGTGGATGTGTGTGTGCGTGAGGCTATGCGGGTTTGTATCAGTGGATGGGTGAAACCCTGGAACTTAGGCTGAATAAATGAAGGAGTAAATCTAAGATCTGTTATGACAGCCTATTGGTGAAAATTTTTCTCTTATTGGATCCTTGGATACTGAGTTTAGTTAAATCAGAATCAAGAAAAATGGCTCTTCTCTGGTGATGGGTGGTGAACCTAATAAGAAAAATGAAGAACCGATGCAAGATGGCTGGAAAATCAGGAATCCGGAACTTTTGGGAAAAACCAAAACCTTAAAAACTTTTCTGCTTCTTAGTCGTTCGTTAGATTCAATTAATGTAACAACGTCACAGGATTCGTAACCTTATCCTAAAAAAGTTATATGCAGAAACGAATGTTGAATGACGAGACTGGTTCAAGTGGAAAGGGAGAAATGAAAGAAGGCAGAAAAGAAATCGCTCAGGTGATGGGTGGTTTTTTATAAAGAAGCCAGAGGGAACGGCAGCAGCCCCTGCAAGCTCTCTAGATAGTGATGTTACACAATATTCTTAAAAGGGAAGGCAAGTGAATCCTCGATTGCACAAGTTTCAGGGAGATTAATCGACAATACGTAAGCAGGCTAAAAATAACTGCCCAATACAGAACTTACTAAACAAATTATAATAACAAGCAATGCACGATCTACACAATGGGGGTGGGAGCTCACCCACAGTTTTCCTCCCACCACATTGCGGTGGTGAATATGGCCACGACGGCGGCGAAGTGCACGAGAGATAAAAGCCCTGTGCGATTGTTCAGAACAAATCATAAACTCAATGTAACCCCCTTTGTTCTCCCCCTTAACTCACCCACCAGATTATAATACAGTCAAAGAGAAATAACAAGGTTTTTTCTTCGCCCGTTGCTAGCACCCCTCCACCTCGTCTCTTTTCTCTCCATGCTCTTCTCCTTCTTCTCCCCCTTGGACCTCTAGTTCTTCTCTAATCTTAATCTTTTGGTTACGTGCTCATGGGTTACGTAATCGGAACTGCCTCGTTGCGTTTTAGTGTGTGGTGCGTTTCTATGCCCTGGTGCAGAACCATATTAGCCACTGGTGCACGACCTTGCCACGTTGGGTGGCTGAATTTTCTCAAGGTATATTCCGGGATCCTACACCGGGGATTACTGTTTCAGCACACGGAGTGATGATCTGCTCATAGCTTGGTGTTGAACCACCATTGATAGAATGGTGGTGGTCCTTGAATAACCAAGAAACTCACGAAGCTTCTCACCAAGGTTTAGTATTAACAATTGAGTGGATTCCTACAGATAGGTAAATCGGAACACAAAATCTGAGAAACTTTCCTCTTCTCTTATTCCGTGCCAAGAAAAAATCGGACGCTCATTGCAATTTCTTTTTTTGCCAGTTTTTCCAGATTTACGAGAAGATTGCATTCTTCAGCAACACAGAGTGCCACACAGATAAGCAGAGAGCATCTGGGAAAACGTGGAGTGCGTAAGGATCTGGCGGGTTTAATTGGTACATGTTGAGTACATGCATACACACTTGTGCGCTCGCTTACTTCATCACCACTGGTAGGGCTAGTTGGATTGCTTGGGAATTTTACCATCAGACGACTACTTTCCCTTTTGAATGTGTGGTTTGTATACATTCCTAGTGAACTCAGTAGAAGAATACAGAATGCCGTGGGCCACAAATCGAAAGACTTCTAGACCCAATCAGTTGATGAATTACGAGACGCTGATGTTGCACGTTTTCAAACGCACAAACAAACAGACGACAAATGTGGAGGAACTATGGATGGATGCCGAAGTGTATATAGACGACCTAAGTCTAGACTGTGGGGAAGCCTTGTTGGACGACTTTTCTTCAGGACATAGCCTCTCCTATTCTTCTCTTTCTAGCATCCATTCAAGCTCGTGAGACTCATCAAAATAATCAGTCGCCCATAGCGCTGAAGCTCTGAATCCCTGAAAACATATGAAATCAGTCAAGTCCTCTCTGGTTCCAGCCCATGCCACTATTGAACCCGTATCGTACCTCATGTAGATGCACCCATCCCATTTGTCCTCCGCCTCTCCATTTCCCTCATAGAAGGAGGACTTGATGAGCACAATCTCGTATTCCGACAATGCTTCAGGCGTGTGCATCATGACAGACCTGGTTCCACCGGGGTTCATGTCTGAGTGGATGGGGATACCGCTCGAGACAAATAACTTATCGTACATGTGCGCTATATCGAACGAGTACTTGCAAAATATAAACTCATCCATGGGGTAGCGCTTTGTCTGTAATTTCTCAAAATCTGCACTTTTCAATTCGTTATCCCGCACCCATACTTGGATCTTGCAATCTTTCAATAGTTCCGGGAACGATTCATGTAAGTTGAGAAACTCACCAATGCCATTGAACCGTATCTGCTTGGGTTTGGCTAGTGGAGTCTTTGCAATGAAATTGGCGAAGTCCCTATGGCCATGAAACTCTGGAATGTGTGCGTCCTTGGGCAATGACAGCACGTAGCTATCGTACGATTCTATTCTTTCAACAAGGTAAATTGTTCTAGAAGCCATTGCTGCAGGAGAGGGACTTATAGCAACGGAGGTGTACATCTGGGACAACGCGTATGGCTCGAGCTCCGGGATATTCTTCATGGCGTCTAGTTTCCAGTAGGGGATCTGCTGGAAAATCAACTCAAGAACCTCGTCTGGCAAGTCAAGGAGTGGCATCTTTGGGTACGGGTGGTCATTGACTCAGGTGTGTGTCTTGAAATGTGGCCAATTGCTGCACAACCAATGAAATGCCACACAACCCTTTCTTTTTTGTCTTTGCTCCCTCCTCGATGTTGACAGCTTTCGCGAACCCAAATCTAACCAAATCAAGAAGCAAGTTTCACCATTACCACCCAAGTAGACAGACCACTGTCAAATGAAGAGACGTCACTCAAAGGCAGAGTAAAAGTCAGACTCCCGTTCACCACTTTCAGAGTTTGACAAATTATTCCTTAAATTGGTGAAGCAGCCACCTGAAATTGTCAACTACGTTCTATCGTGCATCCGGAGGGAGTTCCTTACCATATTTCTAGACTGCCATGCACTAGTACCATTTATTTTACCATACATTGAGGAGCATGTACAGATCATCAAAGAACCAATGAAATTACGTAGGACACTAGCCATGAACGAAAGGGAGTACGATCCTGAACATCACACTGCGTCGCCCGATATTGCAATACTCCCTATTGATGAGCTCGATGCACTCATGACCAAGTACGTCTTTTGCCCTAAGAATGCATCGGTGCATGTGTCTCCTGATATCAGCAGAGAGCACGATGTCGTAGATGATAGCTCATGGGAGATGACTGGGCGCGACTATCCTGACTTGAGAAAGTTTCAAACTGGCGCCGGGGAAACTAGAGGGTATTGAGAAAGATTCAGAATCGGCATATTATCGATGTGTTTACGCGACGACATGCCTGTTTTGTGATTGAAATGCTCAAAGCGTTCATGGGTATAAGGACACTTCGCCTTGACTTGACGAGGACAGAGAACAGTGACGAAATCTTCCAGCAAATTCAAGATACGATGCCGTCAAACTTGACCAACCTCAGGATACGACACCCTGTCGGCAGGGAACAGCTTCTGCTTGATAAGCATCCCTCTTTGGAGAAGCTCGCATTGTTCACACTGGGCAATTGGGTCCCAAGCTTACTTTCTAGTCTTCAGTCGTTGTATCTCACCATTGAAGCTGATGACATAATTCGAGACGAATGTTTCCTTGAGATATCTCCTAACTTGGAGCGTCTAGAGTTCAATCTTTTGAATAAGGTAGAGGATATTCAAATGCTAACCAAGAACGCATGTCAGTTGAAAAGTTTTGGGGTAGTTCACTTTCTGATTACAACTGTACTCAGCTTGTGTTTACCAGAGTCAACAATAACTCATTGGTCGCTTGAAATGTGCCCGATATTAGAGGACTACTCTGCAATTAGAGACTTCAAGCAATTGAAATTTCTTGAAATCATCTCGGGCCCGTTCCCACCAGAACTACTCTTGCAGAATAACGGGTTCCCAAATCTCACAAAGTTCAGGTTTACTGTTGATAACTCTGCAGTCACAGAACTGTGCCTCGATGATGCAGTGTTCCCTGAAACCTTGATGGAATTGCAGGTAACGGGCAGAGTTGTTATCAACAATTGGGTGCCGCCACCTAAATTACGCGTGCTTGCACTTTGGGGATGCCAATTCCCACATGGAATCCAATTCGCGCTTCCCGACGATGTCAATGAAATAGATATTCAGTATACAGATTAGCAAAGCTTGGATGGTTTTCATTTCCCAACAGGCTTGAGAAGATTCCATGCTGAATTCAACAACCAGTTGAGGTCAATGAAGAATACTAATTTGAGCAAGCTTGAGCACCTAGAACGCTTTTTCACTGAGATTAATGGCGATATAACAGATTGTAATAAACCAAAGAATCAGATTCCTGGCGTCATACATGTGGAGCAGCTGGATTTCCTAGAACATTTGGTGTCAGAGGAATCGGACTCCTGGGAACTGGAACTGGAAGAACTAGAAGACTCAGCCGCATCCGAAACATATGGCACGGACGAGGGCGAACACTCAGAAGGATCGGATCTGGAAGAGGAAGAGGAAGAGGAAAAGGCAGATGAATAAAACTGCAAATTCATAGACTTATATATTAGCTCTTCACTGTCATCAATACACACAATCCCATACTCTTACTCACTGCAGCTCAACCCAAATTTTACCTAAGTACTCAAAGAGCTTGACATCGTTATCACTAAAAGTAATCAACTGTCCCTCTAGTCTGTTTTCCTTACCCCCAATACTTGTATAAGCGCAAGTCATGTAGTTCTTGCAAAATTCCAGGTGTCCAATCCAGCCATGAGGTGGTTCCCCTTCATAATTGTACTTCGGCATGTAGTTGTCGTCCAACGGCGGTATGATCGCATGCGTAATTCTCAACGGATCATTATAGAACTTCTTGAAGTCGTCACCCGTCTCAAGATGCTTCCACACGGTGTTCTTTTTGTTCCTCTCCGCTTCATCCTCATAGCTCGACACGTCCTTCTCGCAGTACTTGAACCCCGTGTTCATCCAAAGCAACGACCCATCTTCGGAACTGATATGTGCCGGATGTGTCGAGCAGATCTCCTGGGCCACGAACGGCTGCCCGTCAGAACGGACTCTATTGTTCGCTGGAGTGAGTTCGCCAATCGCCGCAGCGAAATTGTCGTTAAACACATAGTTCTCGTCGCCGTTTAGCGAGAATCCCAACCAGTATAACTCCTTGTCGCCCATGGACTTCACGGTGATGGGTCGGATGAGCGCTAGTTGGATGACCATGAGAATGGAGTCAAAGTGGCGGGACTTGTCGAGCACAACCACGCCAGATTCTTGGAAGTGGATCAAGCCTCGGAAACACGGGTTGTTGAGTGTATGGTTTGTCATCTGTGGAATACCGAATATGGTTGCGTCAAACGCCGTGGGCCCGAAGGAGGAGAAGATCTGGGCATCTTTGAGAGGACGGCGGAAGAGTAGTCCTCTGTCTTTAAAGAAGAACGCGCCCGTTCGTTGGTATCCTTTGAGGTTGAAGAATTGCTCTGGGTTCTTGAAGAAAACGGTATCGGCGTCTATTAGGATGAACTCTTGGAAGGAGTTGAACAACATGGATAGTATTTTGTAGTCGAACTTCTTGAAGATGAAATCGTACCCTTGTGAAATGGCGGCATTGATCCCCACCAACCACATGTCTTGGGGTGGGAGTTTGCGGTAGTCATCCCTTGCGGCATTGATTATGCTATTCTTGGATGCCTCTGACAAACTAGTATAGATGATCTCGATCGGTAGTTTGTTCTTCAACGCACGAAGTAGGTGAATCAAGCTGGCAATGTCCTTAACGTGCTTCTCTGCAATGGTCACTACTATCCCTCTTCCCGAGCTTTCCCTCTGGTAGTTGTGCAAAACCAAGTCGTTGGGGTCCATGTGCAACTCTTTCCTGGTACCATCGTATCGTTCGTACGTGGGGAATGTCCTGGACAACCAAGGATACACTCTGTGTTCCAGACGTAAGATGTCTCTTCTCTTTTGAAGTCTATCCAGTTTGTTGAACAAGTGCTGGTAATGTAGACTAGTCCGTTCCTGCTTCACGTAGCACTTGTTGAAGGCTCTGAATATTGCCAAGTCGTCGGTAATCTTCAACAAATTTGACTCTGTGGTATACTTGAAATACTCGTCCTTGAGCGCCTTGTCCAACAACCCTCCAAACTCATCCGACTGCATACTCACCTTGTGCTTCTCCTGGAGCTCCATGCTCAACCGAAAGGCGTTCCGCATGACGAACTCGCTGTATTCGTCTCCGGAGTAGTCAACAACAAAGTGCTGTAACGGGTCAAGCATCCACCGCTTGTTGTCCTCGAACAAGAACTGAAAGAACAACTCGCATCGTTGGTCAAGCGGAACATCCAAGACAACGTCTAGTGGATACAGGGAAAGGAACCTATTGTGGATATACGATGTGTCGTGTTTATTGTTGTGGATGTCGGAGATTAACTGGAGCTTCCGATCCTCGGATTTGTAACCGGCCAGGTGAACGTTTAATATGAAGATGAGCAGGAGCGCTATGAAAGCCAAAAGCCCTCGCTTGCGTCTTAATGTCCGAAAGAGTGGTAGCATGATAGAAGGATTGGATGGACAGGACTGTAGCAGCAAAATCAAAACATTGTCAAACGTTCGGTAAAAAATTTCCAGACCTGGTTTCTTGGAGCTGTCACCCAAAGTAACCTTTACTAGCTCCAGACGTCGGTGATTTTTTAGATTATGTGCATTGGTTATTTACACTTTCCAGAACCCACAGGTTTGTGTTCGATATATCCGGCGCGGTCCTCGTGGCAAGAAATGTCGACGCTTGCACGGCATTGTCGTGCCTGTGGCGCGTCCTATCCAGTCAAAAACATTACATGTCAGCGCTTCCTCTTTCCAAGTGTCTGTTGTCTTGCAAACGGAAACCCAGGGCAGAGTTATTGAAGAGTAATTTGTCCACACATGATACACATCACGTGACTCATAATGAAATTGCTCGAAATTTGGCAAATTTTTTCTTTGCCGTTATCATAGCAATGTGGGGCTCCACACGGTTCTTTTGCTACGACACCTTCATCCCATGATTAGACAGACCATATTGCATAGACCACTGCCTTTGAGGTTTACTGCTCAGCGACAACTATCTAGCAAACCACGAA